>BMAW01047059.1:99006-147734 GCA_019974015.1 Nephila pilipes | reverse complement strand
ATAATAATAATTTAATTTCCTAATTTTTCTCATTTTCTCATTTAAAAGTAAAGTGTTCATTCTTATTTCTTGATACCATTCCTTTTTAACTTAATTTATGTGATCACACTTTTTAAAAATTCGCTGATAATGCCGTTATCACGGCTTCAGACCTGTGGGGATAATCCTTACTAGACTTTCTGTCTGCACTTAAAATCCCTTGAAGTCTCTCTACACGCAATCTAGTATACAAATCCCTACTTTTAAACACCAAGCGTTTATAGTCAAAACTCTAATCTCTCATGCTTTCTGACTTTTTGTATTGTTTATCAAACGGCGGAGTTGTATCTCCCGCCGTGTGGAAATGCTCTCTCTCTCCCCACTATAATAAAATAAATAGTTAAACTTGAAATTTTAAATTATATAATATCAACTAAAGTACAGTTCATAACTTCTAAAAACAAATTTAAAAAGTTATTGAAACTAAAAATACTACAGAACTAATCGAAAAAAAAAAATTAATGAATAATCGAAATAACCAAAACAATCAAGTTAAAGGTATTATCCTAAATTTAAAACAACAAAATATTACTATAAAAAAGCTATAAGTTTACTAAAATAAAATTATACACAAAAATTTTAATTTTAAACATATATAAACCATTTATTAAAAATTACAACCTAGTTGAATGCACAGCTACCTAAAAACGCAACAAATCTGAAGAGAGAAAAAAATAATTAATGATAAACAAATATGGAGATAATGTAATTTAAATACCTCCATACTTCGGAATGGGAAAAATGTGTTCAAACTAGTTTTAAAACGTTAACCATCACAACTTTAATAATTATATTATCATTATCAGTACAGACCAAGAATAATCGAAATTCCAGAATCGTAGAGAATTTCAAATTAGGAAAAAAAAATAATAAAAAAAGGGTACAAATATACATTAAAACCAGATAAATGAAAACAAACTTAAAAATAATCTATACACATTAATGCCCATTTAAAAATATTTTTTAAAATAAGAATTTATAACTTTTACTTCAAACAATTTTATTATATATATATGTGTGTCTGTAGTGAATAAGATAATTGGAGATAGAGACATGTTAAATACTAGGAGGAAATAGATGATCAACGAGAATGTATTGTTCAGAACACTAGGGCAAGAAGGTCAAGTGATAATTGGATAGCTGATATTTGATACGGATCCTGTTTATAAGTATTGTTTCTGACTCGGATCCAATTTTGCTATTGGTCAGAGCAAATAGAATTTTCAATCACGGTTGTGGATGCGAGTTAGTACCTCTTTGCATTCACTTCACTTGTTGATTTGTGATCTTTCTCTAACGTAGAATAAAACTAGTTTTATTATTTTTGACAGACACTTTCTTGCATGTACATTTATTGAGTTTCGATGGCTCAGGCTTTAAGTAGCGAAGTGTATCACACCATGTATTATATATTACTATTGAATCATTTAATCACGTTTGGAAAGCTATTTTTTCATATAAATAAAGAAATTTGGCAATATCTGAGGTATAAATATATTTATCAAAAGAGCAGACTTTTGACTATATATTTCTGAAAAATGTCAAGTTCTATATTTAATTTATTAAAAAATATTCATTAAAACTATTGTAGTAACAGTTTTGATGCTTGATAATTTTTTTTGTATAGATTTGCGTATATTTCTTTAACAAAGAGGAATTTATTGCTCTCTAATATATTTTGTTTTCAAATTATGGTTCATCTAGCTTGAAGGTTAATTTTTTTTCTAGATAAGTTTTAAATTCAATGTTTTCAAAATACTAAGAAGAGTTTTGAATTCTATAGCGAATTTTTGCAATTGGGTGTTTTTTCCTGATGCAAGAGAAAGCAAAGTTACAATATAGTAATTTCTATTTAGAAAATATTTTGTGCTTGATAAGACGAGAAGCTAATTAGATGAATATTTTTCGAAACACTAATTAAAGATTGGAAATCATTGATTATGAAACAAATTACTAAGTACAACAAATTAGTTTAATAGTGATACTATCTTTTTACGTCCTGCTCATGTAGTTGCAGAAGGACACGAAGATCTCCCTGGAAAAAAAAGTATTACAAAGACTGATTGTTTTCTGCAATTTTCCATCCCTTATTTAAAAATTATTCTAATGTTTGCAAAGGTTATTTGCACAACTCGGAGAAATGTCATGTTCTTTTTTTGTTTCAATTGAATTTTGATTCTTTTCTGTAGTACATTCTTCCGTATGTTATGTATTACGAACATTTAGTTGAGATAAAAACCAAATTGTAACGTCAGGAAGTTATGGATGAATTTTTTGGACTCTCAATAGTAAATAAGTTCACGTCCTCAGGAATTATTCGATTAGAAATACAAAATATTGATACGGGTAAGAATACTTAAGGAAATAATGACCCTTTTCCACCATAATTACTTCCGCCGAGAATAAGAGAAAAAATAGAAGAAAATCATACGAAGACACCAGCATTTGGTTTCAGTTGGTATCTGATGCACAAATTATGTGTTTCGTTACAAACTTTCAAGCTGTAACAATGAGAAAAATTGTGATTTTTATTATTAGTTTCATGTTCAAGAACTGGTGAGTCCCTTGAAATAAGCAATTTTTATTTAAAAAATAATGATTGTAAATTTAATTTTTTCAGGAATTATAAACAGTGGATAAATGCGATTGGATGAGCGAAATCTCCCACTATTTTTTATGCTTTACTTAAAATGAATTTTTTTAAGAAGTATTTGAACATTTCATTATTTTAGTTTTCATCTGGGAGCTAAGTTCATATTTGTGTATTATACCTTAGTAAAATCTTGTACATCCAAAATATGTTGCAAACATTTTAAAAATAAATTATTTAATTGAACATATGTTCCTGAAAGGACAAAATTTATCTTACTCGTTATTCTAAGTCTTCTTAAACGAGAATATAAAAATTAGGATTAGAATTTAATTTTCTTAAACGCAAAGAACTTTTAAGCAAAAATTATAATAAATATTATATTCGAGTTTTGAGATTTTTAATGTAAGTATTCTAATACTGAAATACTTTTTTATGTGTATATATATATATATATATATATATATATATATATAGGGAAAACAGTAAAAACATAATTAAAATTTAAAAAAGAATAGAAGAATATTACATTTGAAGTTATAATAATTGAAGAAATAATATTCATTTCACGACCAATTTCCATAAAGGAAAAAATGGAGCATATAATGAAGGAGCAAAGAATAGAAATAACAAATAGGTAGATAGTTGGTTGAGAATAACTGATATTTATGTTTGTTTGTTTTTAATAAAATCAATTAAGAATTTTTCAAATATGACACGTTTTTATTTTCACGTTGAAATAACAATGTTTCGAATTTGAAATTATAGACATATATACTTTCAAAAGTAATACTTTTTTAGTTTAAAATTTAGCAATCTTAGTCCAAGTTCCAATTTAATTAAGGAGTGTTTATTTGGAGCTTTTTGATAAACATATTTTAAAAATCAACCCATCTGTCAACTTACGCATCTTGAAATATATTTTTATTAATTCAGTTCTGTAGTTAGGAAACAACGGTATTCTCTGAAGATTTTAATTTTTAATAATTATCATAAGGTATTGAAATAAATTATTTACGTATTCAACTATCGTCTCTATGTTGATTATATGCATTTTAAGGATGATTGCTAGCTTTTTTTTTTTTTACTTGGACAATTACATTTGAATTAAAGAAATATTTTTTATCTACTTTCCTGTTTCGAAGAGATCATTTTCACGTTTGTTTCAAGATATATCATAGTAATCTATTAATAGGTAAGGCAATGTAAGTTATATTGGTAATTACATAGACCCTATTAGATCCTTTGTGAAGAAAGACAAAAAATGTTTTTTTGAAAAATTTCTCGGACACTGTAGTAAAATGTATAAGTAATTAAATACTCACTGTCAGAATCGATTTTAGCCGCCAAAGGGATAATTGTTTTGGTAATGTATAAATTAATCCACCGACTATTTTTCAAAATAAAATGTGAAATGCACGTGACTTATTTTCATTTTTCGGCAGCACTTATTACATTCAGCTTAAAATATATGGGCCACGGTAGCTTAGTGATCAAGGTCGTGTTCTAGCGACCGGCAGTTTTCGCTCAGTCGCGGGTTTGATCCTTGGCCACCAAAGACTCGCCGTGTAGCCGGGGCTGATGCACGTCAAATCTGTTCGGCGCCCAAAGTCCTCCCTTTGGCGTGGTCCGCCGCCCCCCCGGGGGGGGGGGGGCCAGCTCAGGTGTTGTCCTCGTCACTTGACAGAAGTTCAAAATTACGAGGTCCGTCGCCAATAGCCCTCGTGTTGCTTCTAGTGCGACGTTAATAAAAACTAAACTAAGCAACTTAAAAAATATTCAGTTTAATAGTTTATCGTTTGCTTCAATTTTCTAACATATATTTTTGAATATTTTAATAATTATTAAAGAGAATAAAGTTAACACATTTGGTGGCTAAATTTGTTTTTTGAAAAACTTTGCATAGAATAATTTATTTATTGTTTTAACGTCTCACAAGAGCAACCTAATGTGTGACATCTCAGGTTCGCAACTAACACGTGTCTCGTCCATCGCAATTTAATAAAGCTCAGCCACTAATTACCGTCCAAATTATTACAGAAACTCAAGTCCTTAAATAACTTTTATTCTTCCTGATAGAATAATCCAAAATCAAAATATTTTCCCCGCCTGTGAAGCAAAACTTCCCGTGTCCACCACAAAGGATTAATGTTATAAGACATTTCTTTATCTTACAACCTAACTATCCGGATCCGTGTCAGTACTTAACTTGTAAACTGGATCCGACTAAATATTAGTTCATTGCTGATCTCACTAATCTTTGAATTAAACTTTCTAATCTCTTTCTCTTTCTGCAAACCCTCTTATTAAACTCTTCGCTGCTCATAAATGCTATTCAATTAGTCTTATTAACTACACTTCAGTATTTCTATTCTAATTTTCTGTATTTCTATTCTAATTTTCTGTATTTCTATTCTAATACTTCAGTATTTCTATTCTAATTTACGCGGTTTATTCAGTCACGGTTTATACGCTCGAAGAGGTTCTGAAATCAAATAATCTCATCAGAAAGTCTCCAGGAACATCATGTGAAAGGAAATATGGTCGGGAACCCTGTTAATAAATGAACTAATGGTGACGAATATATATATATATATATATATATATATATATATATATATGCGTGTGTGCATAATTATTAGCGTTTAAAAGTAACTCGAGATGTTTTCCTTACTAACTCCATTAAAAGAAGTTCTGCATTGGACTAGGAGCTACAAAATACTTGGGGTTATTTTATTAAGAATTGTTTTAAATAAGGTCATGAGTACATATATGAGGGCTATTTTGAGTGTGTTTTTGTCCATTGTGAAGTTTAAGAGCTTTTTTTAGCAGTTTTTCGCAGCATCACTTTAATCTAATGCGAATCTAATTTTGTAAGCATTTTTAGTTCAATATTGATATAACTAACTGTGCTTATACAGTGACAAAGATACATTTATACGAATAATTAATTTCATTTCGAGAGAATACATTAATTGGGGGAGAGTGGCATTTTAAAAATGAATATTTTTACAAAAAAAAAATTATTATACAATAAAACATTACGCAACTTAATGATAATATTTTAAAGAAAGGCTGCCTTTTGATCTGACGCTCTGTCTGTCTAAATTTCATCCCAAACCAAATTGATTCCTTTTATTTTCTTTTGGAGATATAAATTAATATTGCATCATTCACTGCATTAGCAACTGTACACAATGTCTCCTTATAACCCATCAAAACGTTGATTGAAATCAATTCAGTTTATATTTGCGCAAACAATCAGTTGGGGAAGTATTTAATGTTCCCCTGCTAACTAAAAATTTTTAAAAGTTATAAAACTTATTAGGATTGCAAAATAATTTATTTTGAAATACAATCTTCTTTTATCAAAACGTATGCTTAGTTGGATTCGCGTTACCAAATTCCAAAAACTGTTTTGTAATAGCTTTACTTAATATCTTGAATATCAGAGTTTTTATTGTTTTTTTAATATCATCGTACTATATATTCCATTTAAATCTAAAGCAAGGTTTTTTTTATCGTACGTTAGGAGAATTGTTCCGAGTAAAGCTTTTATAAAATCATATAGGTTTTCCAACTTTACAAATCGAGTTAGAAAACGCACTACATATTTTTAAGCAGTTAAACTTTGAATTACTTAAGAATCTTTGGGAGTAAAAAAATGACATTTAATTTCCGATGAAGTATAAAAACATAATAAACATTCAAGTTACTAAATCCAGCATTTTTAACATATACTGTATTTATATTTACGCATTTTAAATTAATTTCAATGACTAAAAACCTTTTTTGACTGTAATTTCTCAATCAATTTTATTTGTAGGCTTCCCAACTTTTATACTTTAAACGAATTCTGCATTTCTTCATTTGATTCAAAGCTAAGTGTTTCGTTTGCCAGCTAATCCTGTACAACACAGGATTGAATGAAATGGAAAGTTATCTCAGGTTTGTCACATCTTTCTTTTTGATAAAATTTTAATTTATTTGTCTTACTGAATGCTGTACTTATTCTCTTCGTAACAATCACTTTTCCATTTTATCAAAATAATTTATGACATAAGATTACTGAGCTTTGATCTCCGGAATTTTCGTTTCCAGTTAAGCAAATATGACTTTTTTATTTACTACTGCAGAATGTCAGTAACCTAAAAAAAGAGTATTGATATTTTTGGTCATAACCAGCATTAAATTTACAAAAATACGTATTCGAGTTGCAATAACGAAATTATGTACCTTTGTAAATTAAACGTGCATCATTTCATTCAATATACAAATACTTGATAAATGAATATTTCATTTGAAATTTTATTTATCGAATATTTACTTCTTATTTGAAAATTCCGATTAAGAAAATAAAGTATAATGTTAGTATTAAGAAAGTAAAATAGATCTGTAAAGATAACACACTGCTGGTCATCAAAATTGCAACACCATGAAGGAAAGCAAATACAGGAAAGAAGATATTTATTGCACTTAAACAGTATGGTATGAAGACAAAATGATTAAATTTGTAAGCAGTTTGGGGGTTTACAGGGGTGCGAAATTAATAGAAATAGCTACCACTCCTTGCAGATAAAACGGCCCTTACCCGGCAGGCATGGAGTCGATAGTTTTAGTTTTTTATTAAAGTCGCGCTAGAAGCAACACGAGAGCTATTGGAGACGAATCTCGTTCTTTGAACCTCGGTCAAGTGATGCGGACGACACCTGAGCTGGTACCTCCTCTCCTAACTGCAGACGGGTCTTTAGTGGCCAAGGATCGAACCCGCGACTGAACGAAAATCTCCAGCCACGAATCCGAAACCGTGACCATTAGGCTACCGCGGCCCTGGGATCGAACTGAGATTAAATGAAGGAAACGGGAAACTCATTCCATGCTACTTGAAGTCCATGCCACACTTCATCAACCGTATTAGCGGGAGAGGGGTGGCGGGTCAGTCTCCCAGCAACAAATGACAAGCATTTCAACATATTTTCAATGAATGGTAGATCTGGTGACCGTGAAGACCAAAGTAACAATCGAGTACCCTATATATCGAGGAAGGTCAGAACACGACATGTAACATGTGGTTTTACATTGTTATGTTGGAAGATAGTGTTTGTCAGGCCTCGAAGATAAGGCACAACCACTGGACATAAGATGTGAGAAATGTATCGACCGCGCTCAAATTACCGTCGATCTGAACCAGAGATGAGAGTGTCGTGTACTGAATTAGTTATGGCTGCCCAAACCATCATGCCAGGTGCAGGACCTCGATGCTGATATTGAATGCTAGAAGGAGATGAGTGGTCTTCTTGGAGCCTCCAGGCACGTATACGGCCATCAGAATACTACATGCAGAACCGGGACTCTTCTGAAAAAACGACATTGAACCACTCCTGTATCCAGCTTTGTCGTTCGGCTCACGAAAGTCGCCGTCTCTCTCTATGCTGCATTGTCAAGGGAAGCCGAAGTAATGATCGCCGTGCTAATAATGTACGCTGCTGCAAACGTCGTTCGCACCGTGCGAGCAGATACTGGCCGTGCTGCAGACACGCCTATTTCCTGACTAATGGTCCGTGATGTGGTTGTATGATTCTTCAGGGCCAACCTCACAATATATCTGTCCTTATGGGCGTTAATCATGAGAGGGCGTGGAGATTCCGCATGCTGTTCAGTATAACCCACAGCAAACCAATGATTTCGTATCCGCATGGCAGTGGTTGGATTTCGAGCAGTGCGACGGGCAATATCACGGAACGGTATCGACAGGCAACGATCCTGTCTCTATCGAATTCCGACACTTGCTGGTAAGTATTTCTTCTTATTATTCGAGGCATAACATGATATTCTGAATAAACTCCGACCTTACAAAGCGCTTTTCGAATGAGAAATTTACTACACAGCTTTTCTTTTTTTCAGTGCTTCAGATGTCGTTCATCCCTTCTGCTTCATCTAAATGTTCTGAAATACTAATCATTTTTATATCCTAAACTCTTCTTCTGTTCCTGTGATTTTGACGTTCGTCAGATCATTCCTTCCTGGTGTTGCAATTTTCATGGTCAGCAATGTATATTAAAGAACGCCAAAAAGACTCGCGCATCGTCGCAAACCATCTCCAGCAGAAATATATAAAATTAATTTTAGAGGGAAAACACTGCGAATATTTAAAGTAATAATGGGTTTTCATACGGTTTTACTACACACTTCTTTAATAAGCTGTGTTTGTTAGAGTTCTGTACTTTCAAACGAATCCGTTTCATTTAAATGCGCCACTTATTTAACACAGTATAATCGTTTACTGTCAATACCAGCGATATATGTTAAATAGTTTCTCTCACATCTAAAGTGGTTTTAAAAAAATTATTTTTAAACATACAAATAACTCTGAAAATGACATGTCCTTGAGAAATGTATTGGTTCTTCTATGCTTCAATTAGTTCTACGCGTGAAATATGCAATGAAGTTCTAATGTTGTCAAATTATTCAGTTTTGAGAATATGTCAAATTATTTAGCATTGAGAAATTGTACTATCAGTGAAAAATTGAAAATAATTACTTAATTAGAAAAAAAAAATGTAAAAGGATTAATTAATATTACGAAAGATCCCCCACCCCAAAGTATTTTGAAATAACCTTAAAATAAATTTTTGAATTTAAAATTTTTTTTATGAAAGGGTTAATGTAAACTTCAGGATATTTAATACTTCTAGTTTACCATAGTAAGGCAAGCAAACAATTGTCAAGAACTTTTTTCAATCATTCTATCAAATCTTTTTGATTTTCTTGTTTTCATTGGAATCGGATAGATTATAAGACAAATTTGATGTGTCGGTTGCTTGTACATCAAATACAAAAAAAAAAATTAGTTTTTTTAATTCTTTCATTTCCTTATCTATTTTTGAATATATAACAGACATAGCCTCAACACATCCCTCATCTAAACGTTAAAACAGGAAGTCGAATACGAGCCGTGAACACGAAACAGGTTATGAAATCTATACCAGATTATGGCATGGGGGAGGGGGGAACCCAGCTTATGAAATTCTACTTATGTTCATAAATACTGAAGTGTTTGAGAACAATTATTTCATTTTGTGTATGATTGACATTGTATAAATAATAAATTTATGCAGTGTTCTATGAATGTTTAAAAAAAGAAAGTAAAAGTCTTACAATTGAGGTTTTGAAACGCTGAGTCATTTGAGAATGAATATTTATTTTCAATTCAAAATTTGTTTCCTTATGTCAGTTACATTGTATTTGAATATTTTTTCATTTATATATCTGCATTTAAGGAAATACTGAACATTTTGAATAAGTTTTTGTTACAAATTTTGTTTGATTAAATATATATATATATATATATATATATATATATATATATATATATATATATATATATATATATATATAGCCTACGTATGCTCATTAAATAATTAAATTTATTTGTAATGTAATAAAATGTAATGTAATAAAGTTTTGTAATTTTTTTTCTGTTACATAATTGTTTGCTTCGAGTCTGAGATAAAATATTTATTGTAATAATTGAAATTATTTGCTTGATAAATGAGCATTATTGAATGTCATTATAGTTTTAAAATATCTCAGTATAGACAACTATTCTCATTGCATCACAAAACTTCTGATCACACTTTGTGTGATTATTATTTTGAAGTATCAAGTTATTTTGAAGTTTGGCTGTTTGAACTTCAAATTAAGGATTTTCAGTAGCTGAATAAGTTCCTGATAACGAATCAAATCAAGAAAATAGTGCATCAAAACGTAAAAGAGCATTCTATTGATATCTGGCTTGATTTAAACTCTTCCATTGAATTAATAGAGAAGACTAATACTTATGATTCCTTACGAATTAATCAAAAGAAGAGCGTAGCTTCTTCAAATACCCGACATGAAGATCCGAAATTGGTGATCAGCAATAAAACATTTCGCCCAGATAAAGCTAACCGATCAAAGATTAGCAACACAGATATACCAACGTTGACTTACTATAATTATGGAAGACCTGGATATATTATAACAAAATGCCCGACTTGTAATCCTGCAAATTTAGCTCCTACTCGTTTCTAAAACATCGAAATTCATTCTTTACTTACTTCTGCTCAAAGTTCTATTATTAATCTAACAATAAATGGCATATTAGGAAAGCATGTGCCTATAGTGGGGCAATCAATTCCTTTACCAATGAAAAATTACATTATACCCTGAAAGAAAAAGGATCCAAATATGAAAAATAATTTCTTTCCATGAGAGAAGTTTGACGGCAGACAGAAAGTGAGGGAAGTTTACACAGCTTGTGTAACTGTTGGACTTGAAGGTTGACCTTTCCCATTGACATTGCTGGTTCATCAACATGCTAAGAGGAATCCTACCCTAAATGGCATGGATTTTCTTGATAAAATTAGTGTTGTATTGGATCTTCGAGTTCGAAATTGGTATTTTGGTGGTAACCCAATGAAGCAGTTTCAGTTTGTGGAAAATCCAGTAGTCCAATTCTGTGAAGAATGAAAACACTACCCTAGCAATCTCTCACACTTCGTTCAGACGTATGTTAATAGTTAATTGAAGACCAGCGCAGGCGAATGAATTATCTTACTTTGCAATATGAAACTTGCTTTCGTCCAGGGGTAAAACTAGCCCCTTTCACCGAATGCCAAATTGACACTGGTGATGTTCTTCCAGGAGCTACTACTCCTTATCGACTATCACCTTCCCGGAAAGTTTATACAAATAAACGATACCGTAAAGCTATTCAATTCCAACTTGGTGATAAAGTGTGGGCGGCTCTTCATCCCCTTAGCAGTGCTGCTCGTCAGAAAACAGCTAAATCCATGCCCAAAAGAGACAGACAATACATTGTTGTAATATAACTCTCTCTCACAACGTATGAAGTGGCCCATCCTGATAATCCTGATGATATTCTTGGATCCTACCATGTGCCTGTCCTTCGTTTTAAGAGTAAGAATGATGCAACCGTAATCATGCCAAATATAGCAGTAGCGCTCCCCAGCGGCAAAACATTGAAACAGGCTGTCGAGTAGGAGCCAGGGAACATGAAATCGTCTATGAAATACCTCCCGAGATTAAGAGTAAATAATTAATTAATTTCCATCTTGTGTTTATGTATTTTTTTGTATTGGTGTCTTTAATCAGTCATTAAAATCTTTAAAACGGTGACTAGCCTCATTTTGGTCTCAAAAGAGTTTTCTCTGATACAAAATGCGCTTATTAGGAAAGTTCTTCATAAGCCAAAATTTAATGGGTTTTTCCAGTTAAATTTCTATGATAATTGTTCTTCCTGAGACTAATTTTGGGGTCACTATTGTGTATTTGGCATTTTTATGCTGATAGTTTTATTCTCTAAAGCTCTTAAAAATCGTTCAGAATTGATTAAAAAAGATTTTAATGTATGTTTTGGGAACGAATAATGAGCCGACTTTTTTTTAAAATTCTCAGAATTTTTTTGTTAATTTGATCACATTCAAATGTAGAGTAAACTTCCATCAAAAGAAAATTGAATGATGTGTAAAATCATTCAAGTTCATCCAGACTACGAGCTCCAAATATCTAGGAGTTGTTTTGGATAAAAAGTTAAGTTTTAATGAACATGTACACTATATTGAAGAAAATGCAGGAAAGGGATTACAAATTCTAAGAAGATTAGCTGGCACCAAATGGGTATGTAATCAATATACACTTAATATAATACATAATACATATGTAAAAACCATTCTGATGTATGGAAGTGAGGTTTTGCTTACTTCAGTACAAAATAAAATAAATATTTTGGAACGATTGCAGAATAGAGATTTTCGAATAATAACAGGAGCTGTCAAAACCACACCTATTGTATCAATGCAACTATATACTTCAAACCTGCCAATTTTCAAAGAAACAGGCAATTAGTGCATATATTAGATTAAAATCCTCTCAAAAACGAAATGGATAAAGGAAATTTATAAAGAATGTTTAAAAACGCAAATTTCCCCTATTGTAAAATGTCGGGAAATGCTGACTGATATTGATTAAGACGACTCTATAGACTGTTCAAAAAACCTAGTAAAAGTCCACTGGAGTACATGGCTATAGACCATTACTCAACTCTGGATGGTCTAACAAAGAAAGATAATTACAAAGCAATCCTAAGAGCTACTGCAATCTCTCTGATAGAGGAAAATTATCCAGAACCACACTGGACAAGAATATTCCCGGATGGGTCTAAAATAAATGAAACCGCTGGAACAGGTGTCTACAGTAAGTTGTTCTCTTTGTATGCACCTGTGGGAAATTTTATGACTAATTTCGATGTGGAAGTATAAACAATACACTTGGCATTGAAAACCTTGAAATTAAGGATAAATAGTGACTGTTTTTCTAAGGTGGTTATTTATTTTTGTCTACTCGAGTGCAGGTATCCAGGCAATCTCAAATAACCACCATTCTGAAACTCAAATTGAGAAAGATATAAATATATTAAGAGATAAAAATATTCAAATTATATTTCAATGGATACCTTCCCCTGTGGGTAACTATGGGATTGAGGAGGCGAACCAACTGGCAAAAAGGGGAAATCAGAAAATAAGCGATCAAAATCTAATTACCCCAGATTCCTTAAAAAAGCATGTCCACAAAAACATTGAAAACTCCTGCAGAGACAATTTAAATGCTATATGTAAAGAATGGCAACACATCCAAATCACCTGGAAAACCTACAACTTAAGACCAAGAAAAGAAGCAGTTTCACATTGCAGATTAATGACGATTACCTTAGAGAGCACCTAAATAGGATAGGTATTCTCGACACCAACACAGTCAATAAATCAGGAATAATGAACTCCGGCCATCTCTAGGATTATACGGGAATAAACAAAATCGCACAGGAACAAGGAGATCATCTTAGACTGTATTGGGAGGCCTGCCGTCTCTTCGCTCCTCGATCCTTGGGACTGTTTTGTTACATTTTATTACATTTTTACTGTTCTCTCATTGGTCTTTGATGTTCAAGATCTCTGTATGGATTAAATTTCCAAATAAAGCCACAGTAAGAGAAATTCTATATGAAATGATGATTGTTAAATTAAGAAATCTAATCTCATTATGGTTAATCATGCATTTTTTTAACATATTGTTAATTATACATGTATCATAATAGTGAATCAACACAAAATTATTGCAAAAATGCATATTTATGAATTCTATTCATCAATAAATATATTGTGCCTTTATGTATTTTTAAATTCAGATTTGAAGATCATGACACCAATTCAAAGTACGTAGAATTTTCGAAACCCTATCGTGAACTTTCTATTCTGAAATCATTTAATGGAGTTTAAATATTTTTCTAGGAAAAAAAAAAAAGCTCTAACTTTCTAAAAATTATTGATGGACCATTCTACTTGAGAAAAAAAAAAAAGTTTTAAATCATTTTTTCGTAAACAAAAAAAAAAAAAAAAAAACCCTATCATGATTGAATTAAGTGTATTTGTTTACGTTTTAAAAAGTAACCAAGGAATTTGTACCTTCTTAGAAGCGTTTTGGGATTTCAAAGTGGGTGATTTTATTTTCTCATAAAATTTGCATTATTGTACTTCTACTACTACTACTACTACTACTACTACTACTACTACTACTACTATTACTACTACTACTACTATTACTACTACTACTACTACTACTACTACACACACACACACAATGTTATAGTGAATCGTCTCGGTTTCTATAAAAGTTTTCTCGGTTTCTATAACCGACGGTTGACCGTATCAAAATTTTGTTGAAGCATTGATAAGTCTTATCATTTGGTAAAAAAAACGGAGAACGTTTCCATTGATAGATAACTGCAATGAAAGAAAAAAGCATTTTAGAATAAAATGGTTATCTAAATGTATATACTAATTAAAGATATATTTTAGTGCAAGATGTACCCAAGTAAAACGTCGAATTAAAAATATCATATTTACGTTTTGAAGTTGTGATACATATAAAAATGACAAAATTAAAAACTATCAAAATATTATTATTCAAAAAATGGTATAGATATATCGTTTGTTATTTGAGTAATAAACTAAGCAATGTCAATGAATGTGAAACAGAAGCACGATGCACTTCCATATGTGAATAGTTCAATGTAAAAAATATGTAAAAAATGTCTCTGATTAAATAACGAAGCTTACTAAAAATTCCTTTTTCATCTATTTCAAAGTATTTAACCTCCCTACTCTATTGGGAAAAAAAGTAACGTTTTACCTGAATGGGTCTAATAGACCCAATTTGGTTTATATTTACTCCAGATCATGAAATATATTTTCATATTTTTTAATTTATTTTTGTGTTTATTAAAATATAGACAACATATTTCTCATCTTTAATAATTGCTTCAATTTTTCGTTGTGCCTTTGCTCCTGTAACCATCCTGTTTCTATAAGCGGTTCTAAGTATTTAAAAGCTTGAGGTATATATATAGAATTTTTAAATTACAAATTTATTATACTGTACATTCTTGATACACTTTTGAACGACAAACAATATTTACAGTACTCATTGACAGGTAAAAAAAAGCTAAATACGAAGTACTTCTCTTTTGTGTTTGTCGGTCTCTCACTGTGCCTCATTCTTTGTACCTTTCTCATTTAAGTGTTCCTATATTTTCTGCTTTTACGTTGATACAACTGCCCATTTATTCTGTATTCTTACTGGGATATATACTTTCAACCGAATATTTTTGTTAGGTTTATTCTCAACTATTTTCCGATGCACATTACATCTGTTGAAATTCCTCCCGTTGGCATGATGTGGAAATTTGAAGAGAGAATAGCTAGCTGTGGTGCTGTCATTTGACCGTGACTTCAAAACGAAAAGGCCCGTCTTCATTAGCCCTTGTATTGCTTCTAAGTATGACGTTAATAAGCAATCAATCTATTAATTGCTTTCCGAGTTCCTTTAGAAAAGTGCATTCAGTTTTGTATAGCTTGTTTTGATTGTACAAAAGATTTGAAAGCAAAAAAACAACAAGTGTATTTACTGCAATCAGTTAAATTATATTGTTAGATCAGGGCGTCTCCTACGACAGCTAATATTATATAAATGATATTAAATTCTATCTAGTTTATTTTCTTTCTCATCAGAAATGTTGATTTCATAGTGCATAGTTAAAAGGAAGATTACCTATTTATGAAAACAAAAATCATATATCCGGTTAAAAACCAAAAAACGAAGAGAATGTTCAACTAACAAGCATCTATCGAGCATTATTTGAAATACAAACCATTCCAAAATACTGATTTTATTCTTATACATTTCTATGTATATTAGTGATATGGATCGGTTAGACTTAGACTAGTAAAATGTCATTTGTTTTTGTCCCTAATGTATAAGTATGAAAAAGTTATGAAATAAAGACCTTTACCAATTTGAGGCATATTTAAAAATAAGATTTCAGCATTAAAATTCGTAGGAGCTATTATGCAATAAATTATAGAAATAGACCTATTACACTCATCCAGGAAAGTTGACTAGAGATTGATCTTTTAAGGATGGTTTTTCTTATTTTGAGACAAAGAGAGTTTAAATAGAAATAAAATAGCATATTTGATGATCTTTAAGGATGCAACTTTATAAGTCAATTATTACAGTTTGACTTCGAAAGAATAATGATATTAACCAAATTAAATTTTATGAAAATGTTTAGAGGATTTTGAGCACAAAAAATAACACCCGAGATATTTGTTTTAATAGCTGCGGAATTGTACTGTATTCTAAACTTAAGCTCTAGAGGTCACTAAGTTTATTTTAATAGTCTGATTTACATTTTAAAAAAACAAATTAAAATGTATTGAATGAAATGCATGGAGTATTAACATGTGACTCGAGGATAAATTAAAATTAAGGCATTCTTTTTTGAAGAATATTGATCTGAGCACACACATTTGGGAAACAAAATAATTTTTAAAGAATTGTTCAATACTGATACGATTTTTTTAAAAAAAGGGTTGGAAAATGGAAGAAACCACGGAAGCAAATATCCATTTTATATAACAAAAGTAGAATTTTTTCTCAAAAAAGATTTATTGCCTTAACTTCTTAGCTAATTCTTAAGATTTGATAACGTTTTGAGGTTTTGGAAATAAAAAATGTTTACGGAAGTCAAGCATAAATAATCTAAATTATACATTTTTTTAGACTCGAAGCCTGATATCACCGAAGAGTGTCCTATTTTTTTATAGTATATAATGGCTAATATTCTGAGGGAAGAGCAAGAGTTGAGGAAGATTCCAGAAATCGTAAGTATGTTTTCTTCAACATTTCTTACTTTAAGAAAAAGATTGGTAAACGTCGACAGCATTTTATAAATATCATAACCAACTTCTTTTGTATGATTGAATCTGTTCTCTCATTTTATTAATTTCATTTAATGATTTCGAAAAAAAGCGTTATAAATTTGATCAATCATCGATTCATTATTTAATATCCATTCAATGAGCTGTAGTATTTTCTGTAGCAACGTTTCTTAGAGAACGAGGTTCAAGAATTTATTTTTGATTCATTTGAGTCATTCCAAGAGTTAATATTGAAAGAGAAAGATCTTCGAGGCATTTGCAACGCCTTTATTTATTAGTGATGAAATTCATTAGGAAATTTTTCTGAAAGGAAGTATTTCATCCAATGACTGAAATTCATTTAATTAGCTGACCTATCCTTCGCTTTGGACTACTTGAATTTAATTTATGCAATAAAAATATCGAATGCTTAAAGTATTAACTGTTCCGATATATTGCACTTGATACATTGTATTCTTTGACCGGTTTTTTCTTTCTTTTTTTTCTTCTTTCAAACCTGCTTTTCAAGATTTAAATTTTGTAATCCATTTGAAAATTTTCGGTAGTATAATGAAAATAGTAAATTTATGAAGCGTTAGTTTGTAAATGTTTAAATAACATCACATTTTAAAAGTATGAAATGCAATTATTATACATTTGATACATTGAACTGTTTTGAGCACTAACCTTTTGTTTGAAGCCTTTATTTTGAGAACTAAACTTTCTAATCATTTGACAATTTTTGATTCTGTGACAAATGCTATTCAAGCTGAAATTATTTAAAGTTTATTTTTCCTTCTTCTTATTTTTTGATATTTTTAATGCTATTTTCTACAGCAAAGAATTTTTAAAAATAAAATTTCTGGTAAGAATTAATTCTTTTTGAAATCAGTCTCTATAGAAATGAACATTCCGATGATTTGTAGAAAGTAAGATATACAGAGAATGGTTAATGTGATTATTTTTTAACATTTTCTCGTGTTACATTTAGGTATAAATAATAGGTAAATGCTTCCTTCATAAATTGGTCGAGTTTATCAATTTTGTCCTTAAAATTTTTCTTGTATTCGTTAAAAGCTCTTCGGATTTGTATTAACCATATTATGAATTGAATGTTGTGGAATAAACGCCTCAAAAAGTATACCTGATTTCTCAAAGAAGCCCTAAAAACGAACGGCTGATGATAGTTTTAATAGAAATCAAATTTGATTTTTATAATGCTCCTACATCCGAAAAATGTTTTGGGACTATTAAAAGAAATTTGTGTCACATAAATTCATAAAAGACTCTGCCAGAAACGGTAGTTACAACTGTCTTCTGTCCGATTATATAATTTGTGTATTCGATCTCAAAGAGGCTGTCAATCACATTCTCCCGAAAAGAAATCAATCCTATTCAAAAAACTATGCATCCGAAATTTTTCAAGCCAAGTTCTTTTACTAAAAGAGTTATTTGGTGCATTAATAGTTTGGATCCTTCGATATACAAATCTAGTTCCTAGTCATTAAAATTATGTTTAATGGTTCCAATTTCAGTAATATTCTATATAAGTGATTATTTCTATAGAAGAATCCCTTTGTTCCAATAAAACATTCTTATTTCTGTATGTATGCAATTTTATATTTCTAAAGTGATTTTTTTCTCTGTGTGTATATATATGGCCGTTTAGTAGAATATTTAGTAAGAAGTACCTCTATTAATTATTGTACTATTGACTGCTGCTACATCATATGTGCCATTTTTCAAAAGTATGAGAAGGTAGAAATAAAAAGACACAATATTCGGATGAAATAAAATATTAGTGATTTTCATTGTCAACCAATCATCTTCTCATTGAGTAGATGTATAAAATATATAACTAAGGAAATGTCCAATTTCCGAAAGTTTCCAATTCATCTACTAGGGTTAATGTTGACCGTTTTCAAGCAGTAATCCAAGAAGTAATTGGAGTTCATTAGAGAACCATCTTAGATACATGATACATTAACATGCATATAAAAAGTACTTAGTATTATAATAACTTAGAAGTTAGTAGGATATAACTGTAATGTCGAAATGGGCGCATAATATATTTAATGGATTTACCTTTTCCTATTTTTCTCTCAATTTCAAGTGGTTTTAAGATAATTAAAAAATCAAATTATCAAAAACCTGTAATTTTATGAATTAATTTTCTTATTAATGTGTTTGTTATCACACATAACATTTTATATTAAGCGATAATTTGCAAAACCTTTGAGAATAGTAAACTGGTAGAATTGTCATGTAAATTTCAATTTTCATATGCTTTAAACTGATTATTCCTTGAGCGTTTTAACGATATTAGGTTTCTTGCTTTAAATAAACGATTGAAGAAGTTGCATCATCAAATTTCTAGTCCTTTTCTTGATTCTTTTATCTTATAATAAGTGCTCATTCAAGTATAAGCATTTAAAGAATTGTTAAAAAGAAAGAATAATGGAAAAATATTAGTACAAAGATAAATCCATCTAGTACACGTAACAACACGTAATAATTAGTGGTAATATTACAAAAGTTTAAAATATGCAATATATATATATATATATATATATATATATATATATTACATAAATTCACACTTTTTGTCTAAGATAGAATACAAAAGAATCTAATTGACATGTCTTAATTTTTAGTTTAAAAGACGATTAAATTTATGTATTATGCTTAAATTTACTAAAAAAAACCATTAAATGCAAATAGAATAATTGTAAAGGACCTTTATAAAAATATTAAGTATACTTATAATTGAGGCATCATAAGAAATAGCCACATATGCATGAATGTTTTGTATTCCAACGCACATTTCCATTTTGCATGAAAGATATTCAAATTTATTACTCGACCTCAAGTTTTATTACTCTGTTTTAAACATCAAATTGACTATTTTTTAATGAGTATATCATATAAAAATCATATCTTCTCTCTCATCTTTGAAAGTAATTCATAATTCTTAATATTCAGACATTTTGCGATGCTTTTCACGTGACATCTTGCTAGATTTGAAAATGAAAGGCCGTTGTCGGGTACATTTCGCTCCTAAATGCTTTTCGTAGAGTAATGAACATTTTGAAAATGTTGCAAGGAAATCTAATAATTCGTAAACTATTTTTTTTTTATAACACTGAAAGAGAGATTTGTTTCATCTCCTCATCAGCTCAGATTGTAAAGGTTTCGAATGTCACTGCGATGTGTTCATCTCATTAGGCATTCGAATAAAGAGCTCTCTATGCTCAAAATAACTTCAGCGAGAAATGCCTTCTTTTTTTAACTATCCCTAGAATATCTGCTACAGTTAGATGCATTTCAATTTGTAATGAGAAGAAATATTTTAAAGAGAGGAATTGTGTTCCCGGATAGAGTTAAAAAAAAAAAAGACAAACTTCAGGAGTTAACTATTATGAACAAATAAATTTGTTAACTGAAAAGTTAAATTTTTTGAAATATTACATTATTCGGGAAAACTTTTTGGAAGTAGTCTTATATATTTTGAAAATTTATTAATAAGATTCGTTTCATTAGGTAGCCTTAAAGTAAAGTAATGAAATGGTATTCTATTATATAATGATGGTTTTTTTTAATGCTTACCACAAATATTAAGAAAGAAGTCTGAAAGTGTTTTAAGCCTTCCAGGCATATAAAAAAGTACAATATTAGAGGCTATATTTACAAAATATCTAATTAAGATCATTGACTTCACGATCATATGCAAGAATTAAACTGGTATATTATAGAATTTTGTGATTTATATTTAAATTAAATTATCAAAATTCATTGAATGCAAGAACTAAGATAATCACATTAACTTATCTAGAATTTCTAATTAAGACGATAAACTTTTTGTCTCTAACAGTGTAAGTCATTCGAGCCAATATAATTGCGAAAGTTTCAATCAAAAGTTTTTTTTTGCAGAATTTTGTAGTTAAATTGAAAATATTTCTACCTGCAATTGAAAATAAGTAATTTGAATTCATGGAAGAATATAAGTATCAAGAACACTTTTGTTTATGTTACATAATAATTATTTCAATGTAATTATTATTTAAAAAAATATTTCATCTCACCAAAGTCAGTTTTGGACTTGAACAATATTAATTACTTTGAGAAAAAGAAAGAAATAGTTTTCCTAGTAATTCTAAACACATCAAAACTAAATTATTAATATGCAATAGTAGAAAAGTATTAATTTTTGGTCATTATTATTTTTTTACAGAAGCATAAAATATTTGTTTTTGTTTCTAATTATCTAAAACATTACTTACGGCCGCGTTAGCCTAATAGTCATGGTCGTGAACTTGCGGCCGACGTAATTTCCGTCGAATTTGCGGGTCTATAGTTGGTTCATGGGTTCGAGCCCACTAAAGACCCGTCGTGTAGCAGGACTGATTAGCGTTCAATCTGATCGAAGTTCCAAGTCCTCCAATTAACGTGGTGTGGAAGTAACGAGTGAGATGCAGGTCAGGTGTCCTCCTCGTCACTTGACCGAGGTTCAAAATTTCGACTTCCGTCACCAAAGCCCTTGTGTTGCTCCTAAATGTGACGTTAATAAACAATCAATGATATCAAGTCGCTTTTAGTTGTGTTCTATTAAAATCATTTAAAATTCTTTCCTGTGTGTAACCAAAGATTAAATATTCTTCTTTTCAGATAATGCATGCAACTACAATTTTATTCGTAAGCTTCTTCACTTACGTTTCCTTATTCAGCGATTTGACAAGCGGAAGACGCAGAGGTGAGTACACTTAAAAAAAGAGAAACGAATATTTAAAAATTTCAAAATGATTTTTTAACGAATTTTATGCTGTATGTAAGCTTCAGACATGAGGGTTTAACGTGGACCTTTTCCGATGAATTATGCCGATTTGCATTCAAAGACTAATGAAATTTGAGAGATATAAATTTCATCAAATTTTCTGTGAGAATTTAGATTTTGTACGATAATTTGAAATTTTATTCAATGAATCGAAGTTTTATGTAATGTGCTTCTCTTCCTCTAATATCGTAAATAATTCTTAAAGGGTTTGGAGATATTAAATCATTTCAGAAATTGGAAAATCCGTTGAATTTAGAAATATTATGATTATAGAGATTATTTATATAGATTATTTTAAGATAATCCGAAATTTCCTCTGATGAAATTTATTAATTGCAAGATTTCATAATTAGAACAATATGTGTAGGTAATATGTGCATGATACACACACATTGAATTGTGTATATAAATGGTTTCAATACAAAATTGATCCGGATATATTATTTCAGAAATGTGACAAGTTATATCGCAATATTCTTTCGCCCTTATCCATTATTAAATTGATAAATACAAGGATGATATTTTGCAGGAAATTTCTTTTTCTTTTTTTTTTTTTTGAAAATTTGTAAATGAATTGAAATTTAATAAATTAATTTGGCATGGATTTAATTGATTAGGATCATTTAGGGGGTTTAGTATGGCAATTTCTCAGCAAATTGGAATATTTTTTCAGAGAATTTTTGAGAGAAATTATCTCTCTACCCCAAAATGTTTGCGAATTATAACCTGGCCGCGGTAGCCTAGTGGTCATGGTTTCGGATCCGTGGTGGGTGGTTTTCGTTCAGTCGCGGGTTCGAGTCTTGACCTCTAAAGATCCGTCGTGTAGCCGGGGTTGATACACGTTAAATCTGTCAGGGTCCAAAGTCCTCCCGTTGGTGTAATGTGGAAGTTAGGAGAGGAGGGTGCCAGCTCAGGTGTCGTCCTCGTCACTTGACCGAGGTTCAAAATTACGAGGTCCGTCACCAATAGCCCTCGTGTTGCTTCTAATGAGACGTTAATAAAAACTAAACTTGCGAGTTATAACTCAACAAATGGACTTCCATATTCTTTTTCAACTGGTAGATAAATTCCTATCTTCACCGGCTATTGCGGAATGCTCTGTCTTCCAGGAAAAAGACGTCAGAGTTCATAGCCAAATAATACCAAAAAAAAAAAAAAAATTAGGATACTTTATCATCATGTTAACACTTTTATACATTAAAAGAATTCAAGTTATTCATTTTCAGATTTTTGCATACTTTATTCAATGAACATTTATTATTTTATTTCGGATTTTTGTAAAATATTTTTTTTGATAGTTCTTTCTCTATCTCTCTTCATTCTAATTGTATCATACGAGGGATGTTCTGAAAGAAAGTTTCGTCATTTTTTTTTCACAAGGAAAATTTATTGCAAATAAATAAACCATGTCATCATGAATTATATATCTTGTACCATTTTTTGACATAATCGAGATTGACTTCGAGACATTTGTCGTAGAATGCAATCCATTTGAAGAAACCACTCTGATAAAACTCGGTGCCCTACGATGCAAGAAATTATCACGCAGCTTGCGCCACATCAGCATTATTTTGGATGGACCTGAGCACTACTAATACGCAGTGTGGACGCCACGTCTGACATCGTTAAGTGTGTGCGTCTATCCACTAACACCATGTCCTGTACTCTAGCGGTGTTGTTTTTCACTCGCGGAGGCTTGTCTACTTTGATCTTCATCCTCCACAATCTGGCTTCCTTCCCTGAATATTCACCAGCAACCAACTATTTCATGAGACCTGTTCACCATACATGGTCTGTAAGCGTTGCGCATTTCCGTTGACGACCACGGTGTCAGTAATGTCTCGGGCACGTTGGTCTCCTGCTACTATCTTTTCTTTATCACTCTGCGCATGTGTCATTCTTCCTCCACTGGGGCTACTTCCGTCGATGAACGAGCAATGGGTGTGGTTTCTTATGATGGTTGTTTGTTTCATCTGGTGTACCATGTGCTCTTTCAAAAAATGACACTGACTTTCGGAACATCTCTCGTGTATTCTTTCTTGCCGAAAACGTTATGCTAGTTATACTTGTTCTGTAAATTATAATATATCAGATATATAAATCGTACAAATAAAACTTGCAAATGTTGCATGTATTGCACATCTATTTTGTAAAGGTGTCTTAACTGTATCTTTATGAAAATTTTCTAAATTCAATGTAATTTTGTCAATATATCTTTGAATAATTTATTTAACCTACATAAAACATAAATGCTTAAGTTAACTAACATTAAATAAAGTAGACTAGCTAGTGTTTATTACTACAAAGTTTTAAATAATTTGAATGTCATTGTATAAAATTGTTATATAATTTTATACTATCTGATGTCTATAATTATAATCTACATGACTGCTTTATAATCTTATCAGTCCTAAAATAAGTTTCAATCGTCGAAATTTGTCATATTAAGACTAATTAGGCTTTGAAAACTGTCATTTTATGATGAGGTTATGTAACTTTTATTCCATAACATCATTCTAATTTTAATAAAATTATAACATTTTATCTTTGTGGAAAAATAAATTGGTCATATTCGACTGATTAAATTTTTAGCAGAAAATCAAGCTGCAATGAAATGATGTGAATTTATCAAAAAATGAAAGCACAGTTTTATGAAATTTCAGGTGAAATTTTATTGCATTTTCAAACAATTAATTTGAAATTTAATTTTACAGATAAAGATGCTGTTGAATCTAATGAACTTGAATCTAGTAACAGACGGTCATTAACTGGCAGTTCTTTAAAGTCAAATGTATCTCAAATACCGAGACATCAACCTTCAAGAGAATTCATTATAAATGAAACTCGTCAGTTTCCTGGATGGACACCCCCACCAATTCCTGATATACCTACAATACCTAATGGGGGAGGAATACCTACAATGCCTGGAGTAATACCCGGAATGCCCGATATGCCAAATGGTGGAGGAATACCTACGATGCCGAATGGGGAAGAAGTGCCCACGGTACCTGGAGGAATTCCCGGTGTGCCAGATATGCCAAATGGAGGTGGTGTGCCAACTATGCCTAATGCAGGAGGAATACCTACTATGCCTAATGCAGGAGGAATACCTACTATGCCAAATCAAGGTGGAATTCCTACTATGCCTAGCATACCCAATGTTCCAGGAATGTCTAGAATAGCAAAGCACCATCTTTCTAAAGAAAAAAGAATAATCGAATCCCGCCAATTTCCCAACTGGTCACCCCCACCAATGCCAGGCGCTACTATGCCTAGTGGAGCTGGAATACCGACTATGCCGAGTGGAGGAATACCGACTATGCCGAGTGGAGGAATACCTACAATGCCGAGTGGAGGGTTACCTACAATGCCGAGTGGAGGCGGAATACCCACCGTACCTGGAGGTATGCCCGGGATACCCACAATTCCAGGCGGAATACCGGGTATGCCAGATATGCCGAATGGTGGAGGAATACCTACAATGCCAAATGAAGGACCTACTATGCCAAATATTCCTAATGTTCCAAGATTCGGGTCAAGAAATCATCCTTCTGAAGAAATTGAAATGATCGAATCTCGCCAATTTCCCGGTATTCCTGGGGTAACTATTCCTGGAGGAGTACCTGGTATGCCAAATGGAGGAGGAATACCTACAATGCCCGGAGGAATGCCCACCATGCCAAGTGGAGGAGGAATACCTACGATGCCAAGTGGAGGTGGAGTACCTACTATGCCTGGGATGCCTAATATGCCAAATGGAGGAGGAATACCCACAATGCCAAGTGGAGGCGGAGTACCTACTATGCCTGGGATGCCTAACATGCCAAATGTAGATGGAGTACCCACTATGCCTGATGGAATGCCTAACATACCAAATGGAGGAGGAATACCCACTATGCCAAGTGGTGGAGGAATACCCACTATGCCCGGTGGAATGCCGACTGTACCAAGTGGAGGTATCCCAAGTATGCCAAACAATAGAGGAATCGCTCGATCTACTCCCTCTACACGATCACATAACTTATCAAAATCTAGGAGTTTCAATGTGAATTCAAGAAACCTAAATTATGATTCTCGCATTAACCCAACCATTCCAGGGATTCCGGGTCTACCAAATCAACCAGATTTTCCTTCCTTCCCGGAAAAACCAAAAAATAATACCGGAAACATGACAGAATCCGAAATACCAGGGGTTGTAATTCCTTCTTATGCAATGAAAATCGAATAAGAATGTTAATAAACTTGAAATTCAAAAATATATTACAGATGTCACAAAGTGTTATGCAGTAAAGACAAATTTAATAATTAATTAGACCTATGGAGAGTGTAGCTTGTAAAATGAACTTTTGTGCTGAATTACTAAAATTTCTCAGAATTATAAAATTTGAATCGGTACTGATTACAGTTATAAAGATTTATAGACTTGTTTCAAATAGGATGTAGACAATCAAGAAAAAAAAAGGATCCTTATTATTAGAGAAAATCAAAGATCCAAAAATCTACTTTAATGAAAATAGCGTACGTCTTGTTTTAATTTAGAAATTTCATTAATTTCATATACATAAGTTTAAGGTTTAGAAAAAAATTTCAATTAAAGGTTATAAGGTTAAAAATGTGATAAATATTCTTTAATATAATTTTAATAATATATGTATAAGGCAGTATATTACTTTAAAAGACGATATAATTTTTTTAATAAGAAAATATGTAGTCTCATAAAATAATTAATTTGAGGAAAGAAGGTGTTCTACTACAAACAAAACTGTATAGTTTCCAAATGATGTTGTGTTTAATATGAGTGTAATATTGTTCACCATAGTTTATTTAAAATCATTTACAAATATATTTTAATCATATATTATATGAGTGACTCGATGAAAACTGTGTAATGAATTGTGTAAAAGTATTTATTTTCTTGAAAGAAATAAAGATATTTTTTTCGGTTACTTGCGTTGTATTTGCTTCATACATAATTAAAAAAAAATTGGTAGATTGGATGATATACAAGCCTTTTCATTATGTGTGAGAAAATCAATGATTTTTTTTGGAGCCAGAGATATACCCCATTAGATGGTTCAATTCTAATTTAACTCTTTGTTAACTATTAAATAAAAATTAGTAATTAGAGGCTCTAACTAGGGGCCTCCAACGATACATTTTTTGTCATGATTTTCATATATAAACAGCTTATTTTATAATTGAGATAATTTTTGAAAAAATTAAAAGAAAAACTGGATTTATTAATAACTGGTGAGTACTATTATTAATAAATCCCTTCCCTGAATTTATTCAGTAGTGTAAATACTTGATTTAAAGCTGGATATTACCACTAATTAAATAGTATTTTACAGTTTGTTGTGTTAACAATAACAATACTTTAACGCATTAAGCAGCTCTAAATGTGTGTATTAATCAAATTAGATTAAATTAAGCGATAAATTTGCTGTTTTCGTAAGGTTACTTAATAAAATTTAAGTATTATTGAACAAGCTTTCTTGAAATTTATAGGACTTTTCAATATTTTTAATTAAGATTATGTGAATATCTCTGAAATAACGAAACTATTTCATATTATTAATGCTAAACATTAGAGGAAACAAGTTTAAATAACTGTCAGAAAGAATTATCGTACGCGTATATTTAAAAAGAAGAAAATTGGTGATCAACATCTGGCAACACAGAAAGGAATAATTAATTTTGTAAGTTAAATTCTTAAAAAATATTTTTATTCAACATATTTGTTGATGAATTATCGTCTGCATTCGAAAGACACGAAATTCGAAATTTTTAAATGTAATTCTAATTTCAAATTATGTGCTTTCGTTACGTAAATGAAAAATACATGTAGAACGTCTCGTAAACATATAGACTAGTATTTTTTAGGTAATAATTAAAGTAAAGATGCTAGAGCAATAAAAATAATAATGACATATATAATATTAATATTATGATTATAAAAGTTAAATATAGTTAAGCATTTGTTCTCATCGATTAAATAAGAACAAACATGAATTAATAAAAAAATATGGTACCTCAAAAGTATATGGATAACTAAAACAATAAAAACCACAAGTTCAGAATCAGAAAATTTGTATCCCAAGCACTTTTTTTCTATGATGTAATTGTAGAATATAATTGACGAGTAATATTTTGTCGATTCAAAATTTATTCCCATTTGCCTCGTAGCGTTGAGTTCTCACAAACTGATAAAACCACCATTTTATGTTTAAAAGGAGAAGGAATTAAGGTTTCGGAAATTTCTAAGCACATATAATGCAGCAGATCTAGTATATATGATATCCTCTTGCTACCTGGCCTATCTAGCGTAAGGAAGCATACTTGGAGACCAAAGAAAACATATCGACGGCAAGCTACCTTCGATATGTCTTCTTTGTCCTTTACGAGCTGCTTCCTGTCAAAAATTGTCTGTTCGTCAAATGACCCATAACGCTGCAATCTCAGTATCAAGATATACAGTTTATCGTTGCCCACAAGCAAGAAAATTTCATGTTTATCGTATATATATGCGGTGAACTGCAATATTCATAACACCTTATGAGAAACGTAATTACTTTGGGCTAAGAAAAACGTGCTTTGGAAAGATGAATTGTTAAGTATTTTCTTTAGCAATGAAAAGAAATCCGATATGGTTGGCCCAGTAGGTTATGCCTATTATTGGCTCGATATCCGAAAAGAAACTCACTCTTTCTTTAGCCGGCAATAAGAATGGGGTTCAATCCTGATGTGAGGTTCATTCGGTTTCAATGGCACAACTGATGAATGTTTCCTATAAGGTCGTTAATGATCAGAACATTATAAGGATGTACTTCGGACATATTTATTTCAGTTTAGATGAGCTCAGAGAGCTGATATAACTGGATATCTCAGACGGACTGTGCTTCAATCCACAACTCTTTTTCAACTAAAATGGGGTTTATACAGCATCAAATTACCATTATGGGTTGGACAGCAATTAGCCCTACTTTTAACCCGATGGAAAACTTTTAGGGGCATTAGCCCGCGATATGTTTGGTCATGGATGACAGTTTTCAACCCAATTGAGAGTTTAAGCAGCAATAGATCAAAGTTCGAGTATTTAAATTATTAGAAACAATGCCTTTAAAATTTGAAGTATGATTGATTAAACTCTGTTCGTATATTTTTAGGACAGTGTATTTTTATTTTAATTTCACCACTAAAAATTATGAAATTTATATGATGTATGAGTACTGGAAATGTGCTAATCGATTACTTTTAAATAAAAGGTTCCAGCATATTAGCTCCTATCTGTTAATATAGGTTTCAATACATTATTACTTTTAGATTATGTCTTCCAATATATTATTACTTTCAGAATATATGTTCTTGTACCCTATTACTTTCAGAATATATATTCCTGTACCCTATTACTTTCATAATATGAGTGTTCCTGAATCCTATTATTTTTCTCGATATATGCTATACTATTGTATTATTTTTGAAATATATTCTACCGCATTAATTTTTGTATACACGCATTCTAATACCTCTATGGTTCTGTATTATGTTCCATTATGTTATCCTGTTACGTGAAATAATGCCCATCCCTTATCAGTACTGTAATGGATTGCTATGTTCTTTTCGAAGTTTTTTTTTTTGTTTTGTTTTATTCATAATTTTTTAATTACGCTATTATTAAATCACATGTCCAAATATTATGAAATACTCTGTAATAAGTGCATTTCTTTTTTTTTTATTTCCTTTTTTTTTTTTTTTTTTTTTTCAAAAAGTTTACCATGATTTAACGGGTTACATGTTAAAAACAATTCCAACTATCAACCATTTGTAACTCCATATATTATTGAAAATATTACAAAAGTAGATGGAAATAAAATTCGAGAAATTAGATCAACAGAATAAGGAGAGAGATTGTCAAACAGCTTCCACTTTGTTTTACTCCAAGCGCTTTTCGAAGATTTTCTTACAGTGCTGCTATTCGAATCATTACAAGCCTGAAAAGAAGGAAAAAATAGATTTCTAAGATAGACAAATTTTCATACAGTTTTTTGAATAGTAAGAGGAACATGTACAGTTGTAAAAAAAATAGTCACTCGTAATAATTTCGTTATACAAAAACTCCAATTTAGAAGTTGATTAACGATTTCAATCATAATTTCGCTCCCTTTGTACCATTAACATTGATATGAATTTTGTCAACATTCGACATGTGTGTGTAAGAATTGCAAAAGTTATTATATATATATAAGGGTGACAGTTTTTTTGAAAACTGCTCTAAGAAAGCTCACAGCTAAAGGAATAACAAATAAAATGACATCATGAAAGTTTGAAAGATACAAGTAAGCATGTTTAAGGATAATTAGTAATTTTCGGCTCGTACTGTGCCTAAAATGCACTTTAGCAGAGTTAGTTATGATGGGCCGGGTTGGAGGTTAATAGAAGTTACCTTTTCCTTTGTATAACAATAGTTTATTACGGAGTTTAGTTACACACGGACAATATACATCAGTAAAAACAAAAATAAATAGTCGAATTTTCATTACAAGCGGAATAGTTGAACAATTATCTATTTTTTTTACAGAAGCATAATTAGCTTCAGTTGATCACTAGAGAGCGCCTCTGCTGCCGAGGGCAGTCCCTATAGACTAAGGATAACCAATTCATGGTACGCGTGACACTTTGTGGCACGGTGGAGTTATAACAGTGCTACGCAAAGACTTTCTGAAAAATTAAGAAAAACAGGCCATTAAAAATTATAATTATAGAGCTAGGCCCTCGTGCCATTTCCAGAAAATTTGTCAAAATGTGCAAAAAATCTATTCATACATTACTGAATCAAACTTTCCGGAAAACGGCCCTGCCTAACTCAAGAACAACTATGTGTTAAACAACGCGGTCTCGGGAAGAGACCAATGGTTTTAGTTGCCTTGCTTCGACGTGTTGTCATTTGGCACGAAACCGAGTGCGATACTATGTTTCCATAGCTCAGTTAATTTCAAACAGCCGAACAAGACGGTAAGCTTTGTTAAAACTTCCTTAAATTTTTATGTCGGGGGTTGTCTTAAACTTTTTATTTTTACTATGACTATGAGTAAACTTTTGACACGGGAAAGTTGTGTAGCAGTCACTAAAAAATTTAATTTATCCCGATATTTCAAACAACTGCATAATGATTTCAACAGCAAATATTTTGTCGGTTCACAGTTGCGAAAGGATTTTATCATTAAACAATCAATAGTCACCAACAATTCCTGTTCCAGAGGAGATGCGACGAAATGAAAATTATAGTAAAGGATTTTTAAGAATTTTCTCTTTTATTGGTTCACAATAAAAAAACCTTCTTCTGACAGAAAAGAGGTAATCAAAAATATCATGTTAGTATTTGGCCAAAATGTAGGAGATATAAAAGTCAAAAATATGATCGATAAAAATACTTTGTCTTGAAGAACCGTCATGCGTTGTATAGATGACATGGGCCGTGTTTTTGGTGTTCGGTTGTCTCTGAACTATAATATTGCAAATAATTTTCACTGGCTTTAAATGTTAGCTGTGACATCATAGACAATGTACAGTTATGCATATGTGTGTGTTACATACAGGATAATTTTGAAATCTGAGAAGAACTTCTTGATTTGCATCAACTAGTTTTAACTACAGGCGATGAAATGTTGCATAGAACTTAAAAATTTATTTGAATTTAACAAAGTAGATTAGAACAAAATTGATAGTATTTGCACAGATGGAGCGCTTTGCATGGTTGTCAGGATAAAGTGTTTTGTTGCATTGATCTAAAGTTATTTGGGAAGAAGAGTTTTTAAGTAACAGCATATTATCCATCATAAGATGCTCTTTGTGCAATGATTTAACTGACTGCTGTTGTTCATACTATAGCGCGCTGTAACAACAAAATACGAACTTGAGCTCTGAATCGACGACGATTTCGGGACTTTTTCCAAAAGAAACAGAAGAGGATGGTAAGTTACCCTTTCATTTTCGAGTGTGTTGACTTTCCAAAGGAAGTGTACTTGCGAGATTATAAAATTTGGGTAGTATGTTTTAAAATATCTGGAAAAAAAACTAATGAACTGTCCAGTGTGTGTTTGTTTCTCAAGAATGAAGATTGGCTATAGAATTAAGCTTTTCTATTCCAAATCATATGATATTTAAATCTAAATCTGCGGTTTCAGAAACAAATTATATTATTCCTATCCTATTTAGTTATATATCTTCGTTTGTGAGTAAACATTTGCTTTTTCGTTGCGATTTTGGAGAGAAAAAGATTAACATATTTCATATTAATGCAGAAATTAGCTGCTAAAGTAAATAATGCTTCGAACTATGATAGACTTAAAAACTTAATATATATTTTGCAGGATTCATTCAGTGCTAGGTCTTATGATTTTCAAGGATATATATATATATATATATTTGTGAATATATATTCACAAATCCTTTTTCAGTTTCTTTGCCAGACGACAGTTGTTAGCTACCTCAACTTTAAATGGAAATTTTAGACCTACGGTACTAAAAAGCGAACATAAGGAACTTATTTCATTTGCAAGTGATCCAAATGATATGTAATCTGTGCAATTTGTACCAATGAGCAATTATCTAACATAAGTTTATATTATTTGGCTGTCGGATATTTTTGTACATTTGAATCAACATATATATGGTTGTAAACAAATACTTCTTATTAACAACATAAGAAAAGGAAACATTGTTCAAGATTAGCTGATATGCACCTAACTTTTATTTGCAACTTTAAGAACTAATTCCAATATAGATGACTTGAAATTCAAAAACGTAAATTCAAAAACCACACTAATAAAGTATTGACGTTTTAATAGTTACTTAGGGTCAAATGTTTCAAGTTATTCATTTTTATTTTATACCTACCATGACGGACTGAACTTTTGTAATGCTTATTTTTCATAAAACCAAATTTTGAACTTTTGAGTTGTTTGTTACATTTTTTTTTCACACGTCTACTACTCAGACTTACATAAAAAAGATGTTGTCATTGCTAAAACTTTGTAATCAGCATATAAATAGCATTTATTCATCATTTTATATTTTTTTTGTGTTGGAAATGTTGTAAGTGACACGCGTGATTCTTTTTATTCAGGTAGTGATACTGCTCCGTAGTCAAAAGTAAATAGTACCGTAGGTCAAAAATTTCCATTTGATTTGAGGTAGCTAACAACTATAGTCTTGCAAAGAAATTGAAAAAAGATTTGTGAATATATATATATATATATATAAGGTCCCCCGACATCAAAATTTAAGATAGTTAAAAGAAAGTTTAACATCTTGCTCGGCTGTTTGAAATTAACTGAGCTATGGAAACGTAGTATCGCACTCGGTTTCGTGCCAAATGACAACACGCCGAAGCAAGGCAACTAAAACTATTGGTCTCTTCCCGTCACCACGCTGTTTAACACGTCATTGTTCTTGAGTTAGGCAGTGCCGTTTTCCGGGAAGTTTGATTCAGTAGCGTATGAGTAGATTTTTTGCGGATTTTGACAAAATTCCTGGAAACGGCACGATGAATTTTTATTGGCCTGGCTCTATAATTATAATTTTTAATGGCCTATTTTATTTAAAAAAAATTCAGAAAATCTTTGCGCGGCACTTTTATAACTTCACTGTGCCACTTTGTGGCACGTGTGCCGTGTGTTAGCCACCTATGATTTAAAGAGTCCGTCTATATTTTCGTTTGGGCCATGCATTTACTACTTAAACAAATACTTTTTCCATTATATTCTTTCCATACTTCAATAGCATCCACACCTGTTGCAATTTACTATCTTACATTACTCGTTTGGAATGTATGAAAGCGCGTTATTTAGAGCAGAAATGAAAACTGAAACCCGCCTAGCTAGACTGTGCATGTTAAATAGGTATTTAGAATTAGCCTTTGGGGATTGTTGCTTTGACTTTTAAAAATAAAACTGTAGATATATAGCCGTTTTGGTTATATGTATATTTATTTCAGTGGAGTTTGAGCATGTCGTAATATGAAAAGACGTAAAACTACAACTTGAATTAAAAGAAACTTTTAAAAATTTGTGTTGATAAGGACTGAGAATTGAAGATCAACAAATCTGAAAATAGGAGCCATTCGATGAAAGAAAATTTACGATGGATTTTTAATTTCGTTATTGTAAAAAGCTAAAACAACACAATTGTTAAGCAAATGAAATGTTATGCACACGTCACATAATGAAAAATGTATTTTAACCATGACAACTATGTTTGATTAATGAAACAAATTATACAGGGTTTTTTGCAAATACCAAATTGCAGTCGATTTTATTAAGTCCCTAATCAGTATCCTACTCCGAATGCTGCCATTATCTAATATAACATGTAGTGTATTGTGTGTATCATTACAAAACTATCATATTTAGAGAAAGGCTCAATACATTTTATGCGTTCGTATTTTTTTGTATACTCACTTCTACTTTGGGATCAGGCTGTTGTCTCCTAACCAAACTGATGACGAGAGCATATTCCAACAAACTGAAGAAGACAAATGCGATGCATGATGACAGCCATATATTGAGAGCCACGATGTACGAGACGCTGGGCATCGTGGACTGATATTGTTTCGTGATGATGGTGAGCAGTGACGTGACACCTAGAGTAATCCGGGCGGGAACGGCTTCGGGTGGAATCCAGAAGGTGAGCATAGCCATTAGCACAATGAGCACCGTTGGAATGTAGACGTTCATGATGAAATAACCACTTCTGCGCGTCAGAGTGAAAGACGCATCGATACAGCTGAACACTTCTGCAATCAAAATATTCATATTTTATTATTTGATATAACATGCCGTTACCAGCATACGCTTTAGTTTTATATCATTGAGCAAGGAGTTTGTCATTCAAAAAGTAGAGGGAAAGAACATTACTTTTTGCTTATTTGAAGTCAAGAGATAGCCAGATTATATTTGTTATAATTTCACAAAGGAAGTAAATATTTTTACCATTTCAAAACTAATTTATGAAAATATAAATATTCTGTTCATTTGTTTTCGGTATTACTTTTCACATTCATGTTACTTTAAGAATTCGATTCGTGAGTAAAAAAGAGCATATCTTGATAAAGAAAAGTTATTTTAGAATTAAAAAGTGCTTAACAGATTTAAAACAATTTCATGTGGTTGGTATTTATATATACCTTACTTAGAAATTAGTTTCCTGTGATTTTTTTTATTTCGAATTCATAAATTAATTCTAATAAAATCAATGGAGCAAAAGAAACGCATTATATTTTTATAACTGTTGAAAATATCCGATCATTACAAGAAATATATTTATTTTAACTAGGCTGATGCTATTTCATTTTAGATAACTCGATCTGTCTGATGACGGTTCAGATTGGTTAACAAAATCTAATATTTCCTCCCACGATTGCAAAAGCATTAAAAAACATCAAACATTCTTGCAAAGTATTAAAAACCTGTTAAATTTTTTTTCCCGTCATTATAGAATAAAACATGTTCGAGAAACACCCCAGAAAACCCTAAGAATATTGAAGAAAATGATACAAGGATTGTCTGCTAAAGTGTAATTTTTTAAAAACTCATACTTTCATTTAACATGCAGTTTCAGTGAATCTTTTTGCAACATATATTATTGATACGATTTCTTACAGTGTTAAAAGAAATTTTAATCAGAATTTAGCGATATAAAATTAAAGTCGAGATTCTTGTAGAATTGCACTAATGTTCATTAATTAATTTTTATAATCTTAATCTATCTAAAATTGTGCATTTAATAATATGAATAGTTTAAATTGCGTAGGAGTTTGGAGGTATTGGGGTAGATGTAGACGGAAAAGGGACAAAACAACAAGAAAGCGCTTTACTAAATTCAAAATTGGACCGCGTGGATATTATTTAAAACAAATATGATAAAGTTTTACAGAAATGCAGAAATATTTTGTAAATCTGAGATAATTAAACCAAAGTACTTCCTTCACGTAAAGATTCGGGTTTCTTAACAATTAATTCAATTATTTTGGGAATTCGCAAATTTTTAAATAAAAAATATCTGTCATATGTCCTCTAATCGTAAAGGGAATTAAGCTCAGTTAGAATAGATTTTGCGAGATTTGTGAACTTATTTTAAGCCAGATTGGGACTATTTAGCTTCACCATTAATCATACAGAAAGAAATGCTTATGGTTACGCGCTGGAAGCAAATAGTATCTGACGCAAGATAAGTAGAATCTAAAATTGTGAAACTCGTGAAAGATTCTTCTAAAATGCATTAGACAAGATTGTACGTAGATAACTATTAAGATATTAAATTTAGCAAGTAGCTGCGGTAGCCTTGTGGTCATAGTTGTATCCGGCGGTTGTTTTCGTCGAGTTGCGGTTCGAGCCTTAATGCCACTAAAACCCCGCCATGTAGCCGGGGCTGATGCACGTTAAAATTGTCGGGACCCAAAGTCCTCCGTTGGCGTGGAGTGGAAGTCAGGAGAGGGGCACCAACTCAGGTGTCGTTCTCGTCACTTGACCGAGGTTCAAAATTACGAGGTCCGTCGCCAGTAGCCCTCGTGTTGCTTCTAGTGCGACGTTAATAAAATCTAAACTAAACTAAACTAAACTATGACTTTACTGAAACCCGAAGGGGATCTTCTGGTTGATTTCGCCTTACAGCATAATCTAAACATCAGTCCACATTTGAGAGTGGCCGTGGTAGCCTAGTTGTCATGGCTTCGGATTCGGGTCCGGCGGTTTTCGTTCATTCGCAGGTTCGATCATTGGCCGCTAAAGACCCGCTGTGTAGCCGGGGCTGATGCCCGTTAAATCTGACTGAGCCCAAAGTTCTCATGTTGGCGTGGTATGGAAGGTAGGAGAGGGGGGGGGGTGCCAACTTAGGTATCCTCGTCACTTGATCGAGGTTCAAAATTACGAAGTCCGTCGCAAATAGCCTTCGTTTTGCATCTATTGCGACGATGATAAAACCAATTAAATTAAGTATCTCGTTCATAAATACTTAAATGTTAGTAATTATAAGATAAAAAGAAACGATTTTTCATTTTTTATAGACTCTAGTTATGAATTTGGAAATTCTAGCGATTATATATATATATATATATATATATATATATATATATATATATATACGTTTCTCCGGGCAGTGGTGGCAATTAGGGGCGAGAAGGGGAGCAATCCCTCCATACTTTCTTGGGAAAAAAGTATTATTTTTTTCCATTTTAGCCGCCTAAAATAAGGAATTATATGAAAAAATTATATAAGGCTTTTTGTTTTATGTAACCTATTAATCTTTCGTTTCTTTAATTGCTAAAAAATTTATTGAACGGAAGTCTGCACAAAATGCAATGGTATGCATCGCGGCACGGTTGTTAGACACTTGCGCTGCGAATAACTATTTATAAAATAGGTATCACTGCACTCTCTGTTTGGATTTTGGTAAATTATCTTTTTTAGTATTTCATTTAAACAGACCATTTTTTTTTAATGAATTTATTCAATGATCACTTTTGATTTCTCAAAATAATTCTATTTAATTGTAATTCAAGCGTAATATTGTTCCTTTGAGGAAAGTTATATTGCATATACTATTAATCAAAATTTCAAAAACCTTACATTATTAGTATTAAAACTAAACCACATTATTATTGTTGGTATAATTTCCTACGCCCAAATTTGCTCACACAGCGTCAAAAACTTACCCTTTTGTATCTATATTTTGTTTTTCCCTCCCTCCTAATCCCAGCTGTTTCATGCTGTCTATTAATTGTTTGACCCTCCTTCCTCTTATTCCAATCACCTCCACTATTTCTAAGAGTAATGTGTTTAGTGTAAATTATTTTCATTTTACAAATCAAACGTTACTCATTTCAGATCGGTCACAGTTGTGGCAAATTATGTACTTACCCCCATACATCGGCGTATCACAGCGTGAGAGGGAAAAGTTATCCACTTCGAACTGAGGTAAATTCATTAGACGACTGAGCCGAATAGGTTCGGGATGGGCCCAATTCAACTGCATATCTGTCGACGGGCTCTTCACTTGAAAAAAAAATGGATACTATAATTCTTGAGAACTTTCTAAAAGAAAATAACAAATATTTTTTCGTAAATATTGATATTTTCTAATTGCATCCAAAGCTATTAAAAAGGTGTCTCTTAAACAACGCTCCTCTGCCAAAATATTCTCAGAAAAAATAAACAACATTTTTGCATTATACTTATATTATGCAAATGACAAAGTTCCTGGAGAATGGAGTGGAAATTGCATGTCCTGTTCTGTTCTGGCTTCGACAAATAATCAGCTAGAATTGTATTATATTAGATAGGAATATGCAAAGTATATTCCGCCAGAGTCAGTTCAACAATTTCAGCTGCTATGTAAATGCGAAATTTCAATTCGCAATTTTACATTCCACCACACGATTCATGTGGAATAGTTGTATCATTTTAATAAATTAACTAGTAGTTTTAACCTAAATTTTTCTTGATGATTTAATCAACTTTTATCCATTGTAATCCGACAAATTAGCTATAAGAAAACTCGCCACATAATATATCTGATTATGTTTCGAGGTCTATTATATAAGGGTATTCAAAATGATTCATCGATCCATATTTTCAAAAGTTAATGATACAGAATGATAGGTAAAACATGACTACAAAGAAAAACTACAGAAGTTTTGTATTATGAAAAATAATTGGTCCTCATATGTTCTTTGTGAAGCTATTTAACGAAAGCTGTTTTAGAAGCTTTCACTGAAATACCTTGCATTTGGATTCGTCAAAATGGACCATATGACTTCATGCTACATAGCTGGCTACCTAAGTCATCTGACATGGCCCTATATAACTTCTATCTTCAGACATTTTTAAAAAATTAAGTGTATGTCATAACATTACCCACAAATTTATTTGAACTGAAACAATGGATTTCTGCTGCTGTACTATCAATTACCACTGACACTTTACAACGTGTTTGGCAAGTATTTACATATCAAATTGACATTATGCGTGCAACTAAAGGAAATTATATCGAACAACTTTAAAAAAAACTTCTATATTTGCCCTTTGTATTTATGTATTATTTATAAATTCTGTGTCGTTTTTCTTATATTTATAATGGCAAATTATAAACAGTTACAACAAAAGAAAAAGAAAGAAGAAACAATTAAAAGGGAACACAACACAAAAAAAGGAACAAGAAATGCTGCAACAAAGTTCATTAATCCAACATGTCTCTAGCCTCCCAGTAACGTTCAGAAAGAGAAGGCTTTCGAAGCGCAGGGCAGTGGAGCAGATGAGGGGAGTTCATATCCGAAACAGAGCTACACAGAGTGCAAGCCGAGGAAGGATCAATTTTGAATCTGTAAAGATATTTTTGTAAGGACTCATGTCCGGTGGCTAGGCGGAATTGGAGACAGTATTCTTCCAAGCCTTGTTTGATATACGATTAGAAAGGTCCTCCTGAGCATGTACTTTCATAAATTTTTAATAAGGTTTTTAATTGTACAGGGAGGCAAAGGACGAGAAACCTTCTGCTTAATCAAAGCACTCCTTTTTGCCAGATAGTCCTCTATCTCATTACCTGGGACTCCACAGTGGGCAGGAAACCACTGCAAGACAATAATTTTTTCAAAAGAAGCCAGGTCCTCGAGGTGAGGACGACAGTCCAAAATGTCTTGCGTTAAGGTATGTTCATCAGATACGACGGCTAGCAACTCAACCTTTGAATCGTAGAGGTGATCTTGTGAACAAGAAACAGATCTTGTGAACTTATCCAGGTGGCAGTGTAACTGGAATAGGGCTGTGCGAATCGCAGCAATTTCTCCGCCAAATGCAGTACCTCTCCCCACAGGAATGTAGAGAGAAAATATTTTGAAGAAAACTCCAGCACCTGCGTTAGGGCCAATGTCCAGGAGTGACCCATCGGAAAAATCCAAAGCCACTCTGGTTAGGCTTAGTAGGTGTGCATTACTTCAAGCGACAAAGCTCTTAAAATAGAAGAATCTCTGTTACTTTTAGTAATTCTTTGACACAGGTCAAGATTAATCCGGGTGGCTGTCAATTTTATTGGTTTTTGAGGTGGAACGAGGAGTTCTGGTTCAAAAATTAAGCCGAGTGCAGTTTTTAACCGAAGGAAGCCCATCTGGGTCTTCAGATTTCTGGTCAAGTCCCGACTGACCTCGTTCCAAAGTGAAAAACAACCAGGTACTCTAATGATCTTTTCCCAGAGAATAAAGGCCTTCTCTTGAATCACAATTCTAAGTGGCCAATCCCCAGTCAACAAAAGCGTGGCATCTATAGGGGTGGTCTTTACAGCCCCAATAACAATACGTAGGGTCTGATTTTGAACCCTTTCCAAGGGTTCGAGAACATTTTTCCCGGCCACAACAAGAGGTTCACAGCAATAACTCAAAAGGGGGTGAATGAAGGCGTGGTAGATTTGTAGTAGAGTTGTTCTAGTACAACCTCACCTTGCCCCTGCTAGGCGTTTTAAGGCACTTAGCCTCTTCATGACACGGTTGGTAATGTTCTCCACGTGGGGCTTCCATGTTAGTTTGCGATCCAACGTCACCCCCAGATATTTAAAATTATCACAAGCGGGGATTTGAGTGCCTTTATACTAAAGTTGAAGATCCAAAGATTGATGCATAAGGGAAAATGTCAAGAAGTTTGATTTATTTAAGCTTACCTCCATATTATTAGTATCACACCAAACTTCCAGAGCATTCAAAGCAGCAGACAGTTTAGTTTCTATACATGTTCTGGGGTTTACATTTTTAGAAACTGCCCAGAAAACCAGATCATCTGTGTATAAGAGGCATTTGACGCCTTGAGTATCCTTTATTTTCAGAATCAAATCATTAATATATATGTTAAAAAGGGAACAACTACTAACGGCTCCCTATGGGAGACCCGTTTTTAGGATCTTGGTTTCGAAATTGCATTGCCTTACCTAACTCTACTAAAGCGTTGGCACAAGAAGCTTCAAATCCAGTTTAAAAGATTTACCCAAATCCCTAGATTTGGAGGCTCTGACACCATACATTGTCATAAACAGACTTGAGGTCAATAAAAACTGCCGATGGGACCTGTTTGCTATCTAAAGCGTCCTTGACAAACTGGCTCAAGAGGGTTACATGATGATTGGTAGGTCTAAAAGTTCTGAACCCCACCTGCTCCTCAGCCAGTAGACCTCTAGTTTATAGGTAATAATTGAGGCTTCTTACAATTATTTTCTCCATAGCCTTCCCTATCACATTAGTCAGCGATATTGGTCTATAATTATTGAGATGATTAGGATCATTGTCCTTCTTATGTATAGGTATAATAATAGACGTTCTCCAGTCTGCGGGTACAATATCAATGTTCTAAATTAAATAGAAAAATATCCAAATGGTTTCAAAAGCCCTTGGACCCATATAAATGAGAAACTCTGAATGGATACCATCTCCACCCGGAGATTTACCCCTTGAGAGCATTAGTCTCTTAAGGCATTAGTCAATTCGACCCTAATTATAGGTGCCTCAAAAACTGATTTCGTATTAGATTCAAATTTTGACTGCAGGATTAAGATTTTCTGCTTGATTCCGGCCGAATTCGTTCTTGCGTAGGTGCGTTTTGCGAAGAGCCCCTCAGAAATGCCGTGAAAAGCCCTTGCGACTGTGATGCTTTTCCGTGTCGTTTATTTAAGAAAACGTGTAATTTTGAAATCGGAGGAATCATTTTGTAAAACAATGTATTTTTTAAGCTTTGTTTTGTGACAATTTATGTGTAGAGATTGTTTTTCAATTTTTTTTCTTAATATTACATATAAAAGTATTTAATATTCTGCTTTGTAAAATAATACAATGCTCGGCTTTTTACTTATATATTTTTGCATAAAATGTACATTTTCATTAGGTTGAGACAAGAAATTTAGTGATGTCCGACGGTTTCTTAATTCTAGAATAATCACAAGTATGTGGTAAAGGCATCTTTTCGATCCTACATGTAAGCGTCTAACAAAAATCATATAGGAAACCTATTTCAGGCGGTTATTATTTATTGGCGATTTATGCAGGTGCAAGGAAGGCTCAAAAAGTGCCCGTGTTAGGAATGAAAAATTCAGTAACTCACAGTAATATAGAGGCGTAGTCTCGTAGCAAACTACATCGAGTGAACCCCATAATTAGATAATTGGAGCATGGCCTGATGTTCCAATGCGAATGGCGGATGTTAACTTGTCTTCGCATTGTATTCCTTATCTAACACATAAACATCTTTTATTTAGCGAGAGTGCTCCCGAGTGTCCTTCCTCTCATGTCCCGTAAGCGATTCATTAAATTTGAATTGACTATCTACTGTTTCATAATCATCATTCCCTTTTTTTAATTGATATGTTTTAAACTCGTCTTACTTGGGGAGAGAAAATCTCCAACACAGATTGTTTGCTTTATTACGTAGAATTTCTTTTTATACAATATTTAATATGTTAAAAATCAGATTTCACGTTGTATTTAGCCTGTCATTGTATTTTTTTCATCATTTTCACTTAATGAAATTTTTTTAAAAAAAAAATGTCATATTTTAAACAAATGTTTGTTCAGCTTAGCCAGATTTGGATTTTGCGCAGCGAGCCTCCACCTTTTTTTTTTTTTTTTTGAGTAGATTCAGCAGACGCAACCCATTGTTTTGATAGTTGCTTGGCTTTTGGTAAATAATGATGAATCCAGGTCTCTATGACGGTGACAACTCGTCGCAGCAGCAGTCAAAATTAACCCATGAATTTGGTTTTGAACCAAATGGTTTTCTTAACAATTGGCACATCAATGGTTAATCAGCTTGCCTTAGCCATTTATCATTAAAAACAGGTACTTTTTGAGCCATCCTAGTCTAATATTTTTTTTTTCATTTGAACTGGAATTGTAAAGGATATTTACGTCTTTCTCATGCTATATTTATTCATAAATCGGAGTCTGTATTGTGTATAATAGTGAGAGCATAACATACTTTCCAAATCATGCTAATTTATGATAGGTCAAACAAAATATACTGAATTTTAAAAATAAATCTAAGGTACTAAAATGGTTTTCTATGAAATATTTTCCCATCTTGCAAACATGTACTTTACAGATTTATACAAACATTCTCTTATTTATCGGAAATCATTGACAAATTCCGAATGACAAAAACTAAGTTTTACTTAGCAACAGCAATTTATACTGTGAAACAAAAGGTAAACAATATATATATATATATATATATATATATATATATATATATATATATATAGTATAAGCTGGTTCAAAATGACGTATTAGTTGTGGGTGGGAGACCTCTTTGGCAGAAACAATCAGCTTTCAATGGAATCATGAAGCTCCTTTTTAATAGTCTTCCAAAATTTTTACAATGTGGTAGAATGAGCAGTGTTACTAAGGAAAGGAGAAAATTTTGAAATTCTAAAGGAATATGACCGTATTTTTACTTACGAGCAATGATAGACACTCCACAAAATTGTTTGTCGTGAGGATACTTCTTCATATTCATATCACACGTAAGCTCCAGAGTAACTCTAAACGAGTATCAAATATTTTATATGGATTTTTGAAACAATATTAAAGAAAAGAAGAGAAGAAATAATTAGTACAAAATTAAGTTAAAATACGGAAACAAGGAAAATTTTTCGAAAATCAGATGTGTGACGCAATATATTTAATTACAGTTCAGTGACCGTGTGTTTTGCTCAAAATAAATTTTTTTCCAAAGTATCGTAACAGGAATTTTTTTCGTAGTGCCATTACAATTTGACCGTCGAGACTTCTTTATAAGAAAAGACCTTTTAATCTACTCCCGTTTTCATCTTCCAAAAGTGGAAAAAAATACTTTTACAAAAACCTAAAATGACTCAACATTTTCAGAATAACTACAAGGCTTTGTTGTTCGAAGAGTAAAACCAGGGCATGTATATTTAAAAATTATTTTTACTGTATTTCAAATTTGGTTAGAATTGACTATTTCGATGCTTTTTTTTCATTATCACGAATTTTGTTGTACTGATGTTGCTTTATTTTATGAGATACCCAAATCTTGTTATTTATAAGGCTGTCGGAAAAATTGCTGTTAATAGACAGATAAACGCATACCTTAAATATTAATAAGCATAAGAAATGAATAGAATATTAAATTACTAATAGAATTTCGAAATGTATGCTTTAGTTTAAGGAACTTTTGCCCTTTCTTTAACTTTATAAAGGGCAGTTTTTGGGTTAAACTGATAAAAATAATTGCTTTACAAAATTCATAAGAATCAGATTAGGGTTTGTGAAAGTGCAAAAAATCGACCGGCACTTCCAAATAATGAAAAATATATAATTCATAATTCAGAGTTTAAATAAGTTCCAATGAGAAATTGTTGTATCCAGCGGGCGAAAAAACCTTGCATTTTCAGCTTCGTTAGAATTTCTTCCTGTCATACGATTGAAGTGTACGTTCTGTAATCATAATTTAAAGAAATACAAATATCGGTATATTGTACGCCCAAGTTTTTGAGTAACTCATTTTTATAGCATCATATTTTTTTTCGAAAACACTGACATGATGTTTTCGTCAGTAAAAAATGGGCCCATTTCCATCCAGAGAATTCCTTATTTATGAAATTAATCTTTTTGAACGGAACATTAAATATGCCTTAAAAATTTTCACTACTATCACATAAATTTGCCCGTGATCCAATTTTCTTTTGACTGTAAATATCAAACAGAAATTTTATCATTTTCTGGACATTTGTGTACTAAAAATGTTAATTTAATAAGAAACGAATATAAAACATGTGTCAAAAATTAGATTTCTGATTTTAGAATGAAGAGTATTTTGCTTTCACCACAATGGTCATACGTAAAATCGAGTTGTATTTTATCGTGGCAAACGTAAAAAAAATGCCTCTGGCAACTTAATGGTCTACAGGCGATAGACCTTATAAATTAGGATTTCTATTAAATGCTTCTTGCAAACCTGATAATTTCGAGATCGAATTTAATTTAACGCGCAGAAACTCCCATTATTCGTGCGTGGTATCGACCCTATTATTATGCGGTACATTGCAACTTGAGCCGCGATAGTACATGAACATTATTATCCATGAATTTCGCAACCTTAACTGGACTACCGCAGCCTTAGATGAGGAACTGTTAAAATCTAGTGACTATTGGATAATGGTCTGAATGGGTGGTAAAAATGTTTCGGAACTGTCCAATTTATATAGTTCAAACTTTTAATCTATTTCAATTGTGAAAAGCAATTTGATGTGTGGCATTTTTCTGAACCGATTTACTTAGTGCTGGTGACAAAAATAGAGGCTTACCTTCCTGAAAAATATACAGTTTTGTTACTCATCAAGCAATAAAATACACTTGGTGAAACCCATTGCTGTAACTTTGTGTTCAGAGCATTTTTGAACCATATATCTGGTGTCCAAATTTCATTTCCCCATGAAGCACCCAACATGATCTTTTTGAGGCCTCTACTACGATGTTCAGGGTAGAGAAGTCGAGGATCTTCCCAAATTTGACGCACAACTAAGTCCATTTTGAAATCCTGAAAAGGAAAACAAAGTAATTCTCTTTTACGTATTCTATATTGCCAGCGCTTTCATAAAATGAACCATTATAAATATTTGCGCATGCTTCCAATTTATTAATATTTATACTCTAATTCAGGTAATTAATGGTGAAACGGAACATAAATTACCAATTATGCATTTATAAAAAGGAGGCGGAGAGCAGTGCAAAAATATCCAGACAATTATTCTGGTAAGTGAAGCAATGATCTATAAGAGATTCGCTTTGAACGTCTGCAACAAAAACAAATTGTAAAGGATCTGAAGCTGAATATGGATTTCTAGATGATTAAGACAATTTTACTGATTTGAAGATAAATTTGAGCAAACCCATCTCCTTACAGTAAAATTAGAGCAATCAATAATTCACAAAAGTCAACGGGAGTCAGTTTAATTAATCAATTCAGTTTGTATAAAATATACTCATCATGAAAGTTGAAGTTGGGAAGCTATACAGTGGTGTGGTGTGTAATTATAGGTCTTGAGCATCTTTGAGAATGACGCTGAATGCCATCAGATGCAAAGCATTTTGTAGTATTACAAAAGATCTGATATTTTTCTGTTTATCAGACATCTTTGCGTGATGAATACAGAATCCCAAAATACAGACGCCATAACCTTGCCAGCCGACTGTTGCGTTTTCCCACGCTTTGGAGCGGGTTCATCGTGTGCAGTCCCCTCGGATGACTGTCGATTGGACTTCGGAGTGAAATGATGGAGCCATTGTCACATATCGACGCAAAAACTCGGGTTTATTACGCTTGATCATCTTCAAACACTGCTCCGAATCATCAACTCGTCGTTGTTTTTGGCCAAAAGTGAGCTCGCGCGGCACCCACTTTTCACAGAGCTTTCTCATACCCAAATATTCGTGAATGATATGATGTACACGTTCAGTTGATATCTTTAGAGTGTCTGCTATTTCATTCAATTTCAATTTACGGTCATTCAAAATCATTTTGTGGATTTTTTTTAATGTTTTCGTCGGTAACAACCTCTTTTGGGCGTCCACTGCGTTCATCGTCTTCGGTGCTCATTTCACCAAGTCTAAACTTAGCATACCAATCCTTGATGGTTGATTTTCCTGGAGCAGTGTCCGGAAACTCAGCATCAAGCCACGTTTTTTGCTTCAACTGTATTTTTTCCCTTCAAAAAGCAATATTTTATCAACACGTGAAATTCCTTTTTATCCATTTTTTTCACAATAACAAAAGTTGCTTCATTGAAAATGCTATAATTCACAAACTAATGATCCGACAGCTGTCAAATTTATACACGCATCTTTTGAGGGTTAGGGCTAACTAAAAAACATATGGATTTAATTCTAATAGCAACATCTATGGGTCAGGCCGGGGACTTTTCAATTGACCTGTTATGACGAATTAGTGCGCATGTTATGTCGTTTTTATGAAAAATTCTTTCAATGTCACTCACTTAAATAGTTAACAACTAAATAAAAAACAACACTTGTTGCGTTCCTTATGACAATATTGTTTATATAACTCCCTCCAAAACATTTCTATTTATTATCTGAAAATATATATCCAAGATTGTCCTTTACTTTACTCAGATCTTATGCGAAGTTGTAAGTAACGAAAAGCGCTTGGAATACGAATTGAAGAGTGAACTTTTTTGTTTAGAGATTTTTTGATTTTGCGATATCTCTTAAAATTTTTTAAAGATTATCTGAAGTAAACAAAAGTTTGAAAATTACGGAGAAAACTGATTAATGAGATTTTGAATCCAATAAAGAATAGGGATGAACTATGTTATTTTAAGATAAATTTTTATTATGTTTTTTCCCTGAAGGGAGGGGGCCATTTTTTGTATGGGAAAAGAGTGTGTCTTTACATTACTTATGTAGTATAAAATATCTTGTTAATGACAATTCTGCTCTGAAATGTTTTTCGATTACTGGATTTAAAAGAATTGATGCGCTAGACACAAAGTATTAAAACAATGTATTGAGGTGGCGAAATCCATTATCACTAATTGTAATTCCTTACACCTATAAAATAATATTTTTTACAAACATAATAAAACAATGTCTGATGGGAGAATCTGAAACCAATACTTTCACAGAAAATAAAATGACATTTAGTATTCAAAGTTTCACTTACAAACATTTATTAGTTGTTTTTGTTTTATAAAACGAAAGAAAATTCAAGTAACACCAAAAAGTCATTGAAGAAGATAGGAAATTATGTAATTATAAAATTAACCACAATTTTGAAGAAGCGAGGAAGATTTGATTTTTTGTTCAAATTGTCAATAATCTATCAACTCGTATGTCATCTTTTTTTTTCAAACATTCTTTATTATAGCTTTGTGATCAGTAAAAGCAACAAATATCTTGTAACAAGAAATTGATGAAAATATCGTTTTACAATTCGTAAAATATTAAAAAGCGAGACTTAACTACACCAGCATTGAGTACTAATATGATATTCTTTGTATTCGAGAAAGATACTTTTTTAAAGCTTACTTTACAATCCTATGACTGAAAATTTGAGAATGAAATGGATTGGAACTTGTGTACGAGAAATGTTACATGAAATATCCTACACGACATTAATAGCACCCAGGAGTTGCAAGAAAAGTAAAAATGATTACTTACCATTTCCACCTCATTTACCGAACGAATCTGTATCACATATAAATGAACTGACACATTCACTGGCAAAATAGTTTCACCTGCAATAATTTGTAAATTAGAAGACAAATAGTTTAAGTGCCGGAATTTAAAGAAGATAAACATTTTTAGTGCCTGACTAGTGTGTGTATTTGTATTGAAATGAAATGTGCAGTTGTGAAAAATGCTTCTTCCTTATTCCAGAGAAACTCGGCTTCATTGCTTTCATAGTTTTGTGTGTGTGTTCTAGACTCGCCTTCATTCAAAAGAACTTCGCGAAATGAATATTAATGCATTACAATTTTTTTAATTACCTTTAGTTACTTGAGGTGGAGCAAGTTTGTCATAATCATCTGGAATAATTTCTTCTAAAGATATACTGCTAGCAAACAAGAATCTGTAAAAAACGAACCGAAATTAATAAATAAAACTAGTAAAAATAAAATTAGGTTCATCTCTCTTTTAAATAAAAATAAAAGTATAACAAGTGGATATTATTCATTAAACATTGTTTTAGGATTTTGAGTTTCAAAAATCTTAAAACTGTGTATTATTTTTGAAAAAGACTGTTTAATTGATTATATTATAATATTAGTATTTTTTTGTGAAAGAACATTTAAAACTATATAATACAATAATAGCAATCATAATAATAATATAATTATATATTAATTATATAACTGTATAATGATATATGTAATATAATTATAT
>BMAW01047059.1:63719-90568 GCA_019974015.1 Nephila pilipes | reverse complement strand
CTTTATCGTTACATAGATGATTTAATTATTTTAGGTAAAACTGAGGAATTTAAACCAAATATTTCGTTTTACCTTAATTATCTCAAATTATTAAAAACTAATCTTAATTCTAATACAGTGGAATTTTTAGATCTTGATTTGCAAATTGTTGACAATAGACTAATTAGTAATATTTATGATAAAAGAGAGAGATTCGAATTCTATGTAATTAAAATACCTTTCTGGAACAGTTATCTACACAGATCCATTTATAGGAATATTTTATTGGGCTTTTTATTACGTAATAACAAATTAACCACACATAAAATAGACAAGTTTAATAACATTAAAAATTTCTTCAACAACTGTTTAGATCATGATTATCCAATAAATTTCTTAAATACTTATATACATCACAAATATATTAAACATCTTTGCGAATCGTGATCCAATTTCAAATCCACCACACAACAATAGGTCCACAAAGTCGGCTTGTTAGTGGTCTAGCCGTGAAGAATTTATTTATTTATTTACATTTACACAGCTCACATTTTTACTCACTCTCTGGACCATTATACTCCTTTACCATACAACTTATTACCAACCCATTGTTTGCATCCTTTTACATTTTATTACCAATCAAACAATGATTTAAATCTTTTTTCAATTTATATGGTGATGATATGTTATATTTTTTTCATTTTGAGTATGTGATATACATCTTGAAGCTTAAGGAAAATTCCGTATATTTGAACCTTCATTTCTTTGAATTTTGTAAGTAATTTTTATATTTTGATTTGTTGATAATTTTTAGAATTATAGATTTTATTTTTGTAGATTTTATCGCTGAATTTTTTTGCATCTTTTAATCATGAACTGTTTTGCAATTTGGATTTCCCATTTCAGCCTACCAAGTCGCAAAGGGGGAAGGTTGGTACCATTAAACTAGTTTAACCCCGCTTATTCGGTCCTCAGCCCGATATTGCTTTTTGACTTGCTGGGTTCCATATTTTCATTTATTTTTCTTTCATTGTTACATTTCTTTCTGGATTTTTGTCTTTTTAAATATTTTAAATTATTCTTTCATAAATTTTCAGTATATATATATATATATATATATATATATATATATATATATATATGTATGTATATTTAAATGAAATGAATTTACGAAGTACTATGAATGATATTAAAGTTTAGTTGAACATTAGTGGAAAAGTCTGCATACATGGCCGAAAAGTTTTTTTTTTTTTTTTTTTTTTTTTTTTGTTTATTCTGTCAGACTCTAGTCGGGCTTCGGCCATCAAGGACGAAGCGAAACACCATAAATATCTCAGATGATCATCAGAAAGGAGTGTAAGAGCAAGAGCTGTAAGAACAAGAGTAGGAGCAAGAAAGTAAAAGCAAGAAGAGGGCTTTTCGCTGGGTCTTTTTTTAATTATATGGCAAGGATCTTTCACAATAAACGTCACAGAGCATGTGGGATGAATGGAGGGATTTCGAGGGAATTTAGGTGCAGACAAAATGTCTGGTAGGGATCCTCCCTGCAGGTCTGAAGCCGTGTGAACAGAGTTGTCAGCGAATTCTTAAGAACATGTGATTGCATAAATTAAGTTAAAAAGGAATGATATCAGGAAATAAGAATGAACGCTTAACTTAAATGAGAGAATGGGAAAAATTAGAAAATTACATTATTATGAGAAACTAATATGAATTAAAGTTTATATATATATATATAAATGTTTTTAAAAATCTTATGAATAAAATTAATAGGATTATTTCTATTTATTCTTCATTTGAAAAACTTTAAATTTTCAAAATCGAGAAAGTTTACTAAATTATTTCTAATAATATAATTAAATATAATATTTCTCAAAATAAAAAAGATATGAACCGCTACGCCTGAAAAGGTTCCTTATTAATCAGAAATTTAAAGCTGTTGTTCTTATTATATGTATTATTAATAATTTTATTATCTATAACTTTCAATTGTATGTCTAAATATATTGTTTAATAATTACTTTATTAGTATGAATTAGTTTTAAATATATAGGATAAGAAGATAAGTTAGGTTAATTTTTAGAAGACTAATTATAAATCAATACTAGTATATCATTAAGGCTACACGGTACTCTTTTTCAAAACATTTTTTTGGAGACAGTAATATTAAAAGTAACTTATGTATTGTTTTCATACTATATTATTAAACTGATTCTGAAAATAAAAAGTCAATTTAACTAGTCCTTATTTTAAAATTTAAAAAAATTTAAAAATTTTGAAGTTTTTTTAAATCCTTATAAAATACACAATTTTTGAAATTTTTTAATTATTTTGAGTGATTTACATTTCATACATTATTGCAAACAAAAGTTAGTATGGATTTGAAAATCTGTTCCCTTGTTGATTTTTAATAATTATTTTTCTAGCTAAACCTGGAAAAAACAGGAAAATTTTTAAAATATTAACTTTAACATTTTTTAAAAAAATAACTAGGGATCCCAGACCTAAATCCATACTAACTTTTATAGAACACATATATCTCAGTATGTATCAAAAATTTCAAGACTATCTTGAACAGAAAAAAAGCCTTAGGGATTAGAAAACACTTACATCTTCAAAAATAAAAGTCTGAGAAAAATGCATTTAAAGTTTTTAAAGGTATAAAACAAAAACTAATAATACATGCAAAGATCTAAATTTTTAATATATTATTTAACTACTTATATAATATATGAAAACACTACTTTAATTAAATATTATGGCAAATATTTTTATTTATTCAAAATATGTTTTTGCAAAATATCGATATAGCATTTTTTACGATGACAGATAATTCAGCTTAAAGTTAACATAATTTCACAAAAGTTTTAAAACACAATACACTTATAAAAAATAATAATGATATAAATAAAAGTTAAAAACTACCAGGTTTGTACATAGCACCTAATTTTTTCTGAATTTTAAATCGACGCAATTTAGCAAGTTTTATTTTTTTCTGCGCAACTTTAAAATTTGCAGATTTCCTTTTCTTTCTGAAATAGGTTCTCCTATAAAGAGTAAAGTACACTAAATGTTCTGATGACAAACTTGTTACAAATTCAATTAGCATCCTGAAATGTTTTTAGAGCTTTTAATGTTCCAACAATAAATTCAGGTATTGCACTCGACAGGGCAATCAACACGACTCCTAGAAGCTGTATTTTCTTTGGAATATTTGTCCCATTTCATCAAATGTAATGCTTCATTAGAATTGTGTGTCAAACCTCTGACACATGTGCTTAATAATTCAGATGATGCTAATCGCTGATAAATAGGCAAGAATTTGGGCAAATATTCTTCGTTGATTGTTATTTTTACCCAATCTTTGTGAATACCTGATTTTTTTTCCACGTGCTAATGATAACTGGTAAAAACACCAAGAGTCAAAGAGCAAGATTGTGTCCCGGAAACTAATACTCTCAGATCTTTCCCATAATTTCACAGCTGCATTTACTTCCATTGCACTAGATGATCCGACATGTGTTGTACTACAAACATTTTGTTGTCCTTTGTACCAAATACGAAATTCAGCACTTTCTTCTCCAAGCTCAAATTTAGTCTGTTCACATTCTCCACGCCGCTTTGACATTACTTCGTAGTCTATCACAAAGCCAGTCAGCAAGTCGATAACATATCCTATTCCGATATTTGACGTTGACGTATGTTCTCTTGTCAACCAGCTTCCATCATATGACATTCCAATACCGACTATATCTTTATCATTCCTTGAGCCCTACGCCTCAATGACATCTTTACGAATATAAAGCAACGGCTGATTTGACCCAACAAGATGTCCAATCAGAACTTTTGGCTCATAATGTCTTTTAAGTTTTACTAAACATTATATTTCAATTCATATGCATGCAGAATTTTTCCAACGATGAGTAGCCAAGTCACACACTTAACATACCTTGCACTAATCTCATATTTACATCAAATGGAACATTAAAAAAATGATGCTTGCTAACATTTGATATTTGATGTAATATAGCATCAATTAATTGTTATGAACATGTTTCACTCTAGGTTTGGTCACAATTAACACATACAACATTCACTTTATATGCAAATCTATTTCTTTGACCATAGCAAAGTTTTAAAGATACACTATGGCAAATATTGCTTAAAAATATTCCAAAATCATCTGTAAACAAACATTCAGTATCCACTATAATGTAATTTGAAAGATACTTTTATATGTAGCAGAAGTATTAAAGACATTTGTATTCTGAAGTTTTGTAGTTATATCCACTAAAGCAGGTTTTTAGCATTGTCATTATCAGCAGTACTCCCATCTCTTAGAAATGTTGATTCTCTTCTCAAGCTGCGAAAGTTTTGTCCGTGGCATTTTCTCAACAGAAAAAACTTCACTTAAACAATTTAAAATAGCTTTTAACATATATAAATTATATGCAGAATAAATATTGGTCTTGAGAAATACCTTTTCTTATCAATTTTGGCTAAGTAACTATAAGCACATCAAGAACTCAAAATATAAACAAACATAAATGATTTTAGTAGTGAAAGTTGAAGTTAATATCTACTTCTCTGCAAGTATCGATATTATTTAAAAAATATCAGTAATTAATTAAATTTAAGAATGGTAAAATGCTTTAAAATGAAACCGAAACTAACCACGCCCCCCTCAGCTGTCAAAAATAGTGACTGACAATGCTCAGAAAACTTCAAATATCTTAAAAACTAATTGGTTAATAGATCTAAAATTTGGGGCCAAGATTCCCAAATGTATGGGCTACAGGAAAATGCAAAAAAAAAAAAAAAAAAAAAAAATTTCAATAAATTTGTCATTTTTAGGGTACTGTGTAGCCTTAATATATCTCTACAAATAATAAAACTATCTCTATCAATATAATTGCATACATACATGCTTGTGTGTGGTTGAAATTTTTATTGAACACTATAAGTAATGACTTTCTTCTCTAGAAAGCATCACAAATCAGACCATTAGTATGTTACATGACAATTTATCAAGATTAACGGGGCAGAGTCTCTATTATCAGAATAGAATTAAGAGGATGTGTAATAAAATTTTGGTATATTTTACTCGCATGCATAAAATATTAATCGCAATTGAAACTAGTAAATGTATCCATAGCGCACAACTATTTTTTTTTTTTTTTTTTTTTTTTTTTATTTAAGAGTTTTTGAATTTTGTAACATTTGTTCTATTCGGGAAATTACCTTTAAATAATATCTGGGGTGGGTTACCTTCTTATTTTATATTTTAGTTTCCAGCTCCTTTTAAACTAAATGAAACGTGGTTACGAAAATTTAGTAAACGTTAAAATATAGTGAATAGATATAAAGATGTCGTATAAAAGCGACGTAGAAAGATTGCGGCTGAGGTAGATGGCAAGATAGTGAAAAGATTGCAAGAGTGTGAAGAAACTAATCAGTGCACAGGAGTTACTTTCGTGTCTATGTGATCTAGAAGGAACAAGAGCCAGGCTCAGACTAGTCGGAACTACTGATAGCAGATTAAATCAACCTGATCGGATCCGAGAATCCAAGCAAGTGTAATTTTTGATATTAATAGAAGTTATTAGTACCCGTATTGAGGGACAATGAACTAGTAGAGAGCATTCCCCTTTTTTGGGAAATAATAAATATATCTGTGCTCTTAGAATAAAGTGAAAGACTTCAGATTTGTGATTAAATTAAAATTTAAGATGATATATTACGTGTCGGTAAAAGAGATACGCTACAATTTTAAATAGCAATTAATGCAATAAATTATTTAACCATATATTATTATAATAGAAGCAATTTGTTTTTAACGATATCAATACGGTTTTTTACCATTTTTTGACATGATTTATGAATATTGTATAAACAGATACAAAATAGAAATTATGCATTTACAATGAAACCAGTAAATTCTAATGTATCTTGGAGAGAAATGAATGGAAAACGATTTCACTACTGAAATTTCTTAACATATGTTTCTAATATAATATTTCTTCACAAAAAAAAAAAAAAAAAAAAAAGAATTCCGGTTCAGGTGTTTTGAAACTTTGGGTCACTTTCTGAAAGAGTACAAAAATTAGACAAAATTTCTATCTATTTCTATTTCACGATATATTTAGGCATTGATTTCGATTACTGATGACATCGCAATTACATAATTACACTAATTAACAATGGCAAATAAAATAGGTTAATATAACATAAAATAGGTTAATATAACAAAGGTTAATATATATAGGTTATTATAACATAAAATAGGTTAGTATAACATAGGTTAATATATATAGGTTAATATATATAGGTTATTATAACATAAAATAGGTTAATATAACATAGGTTAATATATATAGGTTATTATAACATAAAATAGGTTAATATAACATAGGTTAATATATATAGGTTATTATAACATAAAATAGGTTAATATCAATAAGGTTAGTTATATAATATAAATAATTAACCTTATTTATATTAACATTGGTTAATATAAATAAGGTTAATATTAATATAATAATAATATAATTATACACTCATGGACAAAAAAATTAGCGCACCAAGAAATAATTGCGGGATCGTAACGAAACTTGGCATGAAGGTACATGTCGAAGAGATATGCAAATGATTAGAAATGCCGCATGATTGCGCATTACGTATAGCCGGTAGAGGGCGTTTAACGTCGCACTTTGGGGAGTATAAAACAGGTGACCAAAGCTTGTTTGAGTGGGCTGAAACGTTTACAAAGGAAGAGCAGAGGTAGACATGCCATTACGCCGTTTTCGAAGACAATATGAGCAGCTGTCGCAGTTTGAGAGGGGGAGAATCAGGGTGATCAGCTAGGCGAGTAGCTCGTCAATTAGGCCGTTCTGATTATGTTGTGAGGAGGTGTTGGGACCAGTGGATCCGAGAGATGTCATTTACACGAAGACCAGTCTCAGGACGCCCTCGACAGACCAATTGTCGAGAAGACCGCCACATCGTAAGAAATGCATGCGTACAGCCAACTGCTTCATCGGCCGCCCTCCAGGCACAGATAGCACCTTCACAAGGGCCCCCTGTGTCTTCTCGAACCATACGAAGGCGCCTGGCTGAAGGACATTTGGGATCGCGGTGCCCATTACGTGTGCTGCCCTTGATGCCCACCCATCGACGCCTCCTTTTGGACTGGTGCCGCGCACGAGGAAACTGGACTGCAGCGGAATGGAACCAGGTCGTCTTTAGCGACGAATTCAGATTCAATCTCAGCAGTGATGACAATCGTGTTCGTGTGTGGAGACCCCGTGATGAACGCCTCAATCCTGCCTTTGCTTTACAACGACACACCGCTCCTCCCACAGCTGGTGTGATGGTATGGGGTGCCATTGCCTACAATACATGGCCACCCCTAGTATTGATCCGTGGCACCATGACAGCCCAGCGGTATGTCCATGACATCCTGCAACCACATGTGTTGCCACTCATGCAACGGCTCCCAGAAGCCATTTTTCAACAAGACAATGCTTGGCCTCACACGGCAAGGGTGTTACAAGACTGTCTCCGCACTGTTACTACCCATCCTTGGCCTGCCCGATCCCCAGATTTGTCTCCAATCGAGCATATCTGGGATCATTTCGGACGGCGAGTTGGGCATCCCACGAGTTTGAATGAACTAGAGGCAAGGTTACAGCAAATATGGAACGAAATGTCTCAAGACATCATACAGAACTTGTATGCCTTAATGCCCGATCGTATCGCATCGTTCATTCGCGCTACAAGGGGTTCAGCAGGGTATTAAATCCTCCGTTCTTTTGCCTTTTTCTCTGAAATAAATGATCCTTTTTCTTTCATTTAATTATATCAAATTATTTTAATCATTTACTTATGTCAAAGTAGTTATTGCGTATGTAAAATTTCGTTTCATTTTGACGACTCCTTCTCGGTACGCTAATTTTTTTGTCCATGAGTGTATAATATAATATATATAATTAATATACATTGTTACTAGTTATCGCATCGCCGGGATATTGTATCGTACACATATAAGAAACAATATGAATGAGAAGGTCAAAAAAACAAGAAAGATAGAATTTGAGTAGTTTTGAGACCTCACAGATTGAGATTTCTAAAGAGTAGTTAAGCAATATAGTGTTGACATAACTGAATATACAAATAAAATCATTATAATAATAATACTAAATTTTTGAGCTCAAAGGAGGATAAAGTTCAAAATATTTCTTTCCTTGCTGTTGCTGAATTTTGATCACATTTAGTTGTTTTTTTTATTTAAATGGGGATTGTTATTAAATACATTGTAAGAGAGTATTTCATACTTTGAGATAAGAACCAACGTTTTTATATGGTGGCAAAGTTTATTAAAAAATATTGAAATATTAGTTAAAACTTGTCGCAAATGTCTAAATATTGCATTGTTAAGCGAATAAGAACGATTCCCAAAGTTTCAGAGCTCTAGCTTGATGGGAAGTTGGTTAAATTAACGATCGAAAATTAGATGGCACACTGATACACCTACAGACAGACACACACTCAGTTAAATACATAAAATCGTTAAAACTAACTAAAATTATTTAATTAATCCCGTAAATAAATGGTTGGAATGCAGTTTAGCCTAACCACCCTTGGCGACAGGAATTATATGGCGGTGTTTTGCCAAATGTGGCTACCTGGTCCGCTTAGCAGACTTAACGTTCAGCTAAAAAAATTAACAAGTTTAGCAATTTTTGAAATCGCGCCAAGTGGTTGGGCTAAACTGCATTATTAAAAATTATTTAAATATTAGTTAAAACTTGTCGTAAATGTCTAAATATTGCATTGTTAAGCGAGTAAGAATGATTAACAAAGCTTCAGAGCTCTAGCTTGATGGGAAGTTAATTAAATTAACGATCGAAAATTTGATGACACACTGATACACACACAGACACACATCAAGTGAAATACATAAAAACGTTGTAAAAAAACGCTCGAGTTATTCCATGAGATGGTGAGAAAACAAGAATTGTTGTGTTTTGAAAAACCTGTTAGTCCTCAAACATTTATTCTAAAAGAGAAGTTATACAACAAGGCTAATTTACTTACATAAATGGTTATATAAATACAATCACCTTTCTGATACTAAATGTGACTGTTACAGAGCGCAGAAGTATCAAGTTTGTGAAAGATATTTTCTCCTGTCTTTGCCAAATCTTTAATACATTAATATCTTTTCATTTCAAGTTAAAATTGTAATGCTTATCATCATATCTTGGAAAAAAAAACATTTTTAGTATAGTTTGAGTGACTCTATATGAATTTTAGTTTAAACAAGAAAAATTATGATACTTATTACAAAATAAGTTAAGAGGGTCACTTCAAGCAAATCGGTCAAATAATCGATTTTTCAATTTTTTTTGAAAGAGAAACCACAAATCTTTCTGCATCAAATGCAATTAAAATTTTTGTTCTAGCTAAATTAAAAGTATTTTAAATATTTTTTAAATACTTGTTTACATGTGTCAAGACCCGAAACAGCTGATTGCCACCCTTTGAAACCAAAACATATTATACTTGTTGCATTTCAGCCTCATGAAATTATTTTAAATTCATAAAAACAATTTACTTCAATCAGCAACTTGTTGAGAAAAGAATTGAAGTGAATAGTAATACCAGTTTACTTACATTTCAACGTTTGTTATTGAATGCGACGTGCTATTTTAGACTCGCCAAATATAGACAATCTGTTCTCTTCGAAAACTTTTTTCAGTTATATTTTTTACTATGTCTCGGTTTAATGCCCAAACATTTAAGAAAAAGAAGTTTGAGAGAGAAGTTTGTTTACCAAATAAAAGTTCTTTTGAAATTATATAAGCTTCACAAGAACAAATCTTTAAATATAGTAAGTATGCTGGTATGGTAAGTATCAACGTTCGGTAAGTATGCTGGTGAGTATGAAGTTTTTTTTAAAATTCTCCTGATAATTTTAAGAAATTAATTGACATTTCTCTGTTTTCAGTTGCTTAAAATTAAGTGCGTTATGCATAAATTGCAAAAACCAAGGTATCTATATTAATTTTGGTCGTCAAATCCAGTGTTTGGCTACAGAACTTTTTTATATGTTGGGACAGTTGTAGTTTCGAACAGCCAGTCCTAAATACTAGAATCATTCAGACTTTAACTAATAAAGGATATAGTAATGTACATGAGATTAATACGAGACTTTCATATACTATGAGATCATTTGGCAAAGGGTATGCTGCTGCGAAAGGGTTTTGCCGAGTGATGAATTTACCTCCCCCAACTAACCGCTCTTATGTTAACCCACGCATTAAATGATGCAATAGAGGAAGTCGCAAAAGCTTCTATGGCAATATAGCTGCTAAAGAAATATCTAATAATGATGAAAGTCCAAATATACCCGAGGCTATTGAGGGCGCCTGGCAAAAGAGGGGCGTGTTTCACTAAATGGTGTCGTGATAACAGTTAGTGTCGAAATTGGAAAGGTTATTGATGCCGAAGTACTTTCCAGATATTCGTGCAATTTGAGGAATGGAAATACGCACAAAGAGAAGTGTTTCGCAAATTACTTTGGAAATAGTGGAGGAATAGAAGTTGATGGTACACTCTGGGTCTTCAATTCCTCTGAGTCATTGCACAACCTGCGGTATACTCAGTACCTCGGTCTTTGCCCCACTGGTGACGATTTATGGTGTGGATATAATAGGGCCATAATTAAAGGAGAAGAATATAAACACAAACATAACTTACCTGATGTTATTATGAATTGTATTAAACAATAGTTAGAGATTTGTTAAGTCCTGAACTACTCTCTTGATGCCTACATGGCAAAACTTAATGAAAGTTTAATGAAAGTTTAAATAAAATTTTAATGAAAGTTTAAATAGCATCATCTGGTACATAATCCCTAAAAATGAATATGTAGAATTAAGAACCTTAAAAATTGTATGAAGCAATTTCTCTGAAGAACTGTATGAAGCAATATCTCTGAAGAAATGTATGAAGCAATATCTCTGAAGAACTGTATGAAGCAATATCTCTATTTAATCAAGGATTCATTACAAAATTAAAAGTTTTAAATTTATTACATGTTCAACCTGGATTTTATTCATGTCGAGCATTACAGGAAGCAGATCGTGTTCGCATAAGGAAAGCAGAAAAAGCAGTTTCACAAAGAACCAAAAAGGCAAGAATTAAAAAAAGACTATTAAAATGTAGACAAGAAGACGATTTAGCAGATGACCCAAGCAATTCAAGATAATGTGCTGGTATCCATCAGTGAATGGTAAGTTTATACTTTAAATTGCCTTTTCTCAAAAGTGTCATTTTCAACACAAAAGGAATATTTTTAAAAAGCCAACTTATCTTAGTTATAGCTTTGACACTTGGTGCATGCATTACTAGTACATAAGGAAATATTTTAATGAGAGATTTTGTCACAAAAATTTTAGAGGTTGAAATGTACACAAATGTTCTTTGTTTTTTAACTTTTCACGTGTTGTTCCACATAATAATTTGTTTAAAAAAAAAAAAACTAATCGGAATTTCAAAAAAAGTTCTCATTAAAATAATAATAACTATTCAATAAATGAACACAAAAAAATTAGTAACTTTACAACCAGTCAATTTCTTAAAAATGTTCCTTAAACAATGTCATTTTTAACATTGCGGAAATAGGGAAAAGGCTGCGAGAAGTGACCACCTTAAGCATATTAAATCAAATATTGAAATGTGTATGTACAACGAATCCTTCATGTTGCAAAATTAAAATCACCGAAAAACAAACATATCAAACCATTTTTGGACTTTTTTTTTAATTTTTAAACTATGTTTGGTTTATTTTTCAATGTAAAAAGGATTTGCGTAGAGATTTAATTTCAAAGTATTTCAGATAACGTTATAGAGATTCTCTTTTTTGATGTTATAATTTTTACATTATCATATACGAATACAATATATTTGTTGTCAAATAGTATGTAAAATATAGCAAGTATTTTAAACATTCTATCATTTACGGAAAAATTCACGTAATAAAATCTTCCTTTGAATATATATATACAGTGCATCCCAAAGATGAGGATACACTTTCCTTTTTCAACTTTAACACTATAAAATGTAATACTGAATATTTATATAAAATTAATATATATCTAAGTTATAAAATACATTTTTTTAAGAAATATACTAGAAGAGGAAAAAAGTATGTGAAACCCGCTTAATAAATTAAGTGCAAAATTTTTAAGCAGAAACTAGAACGTATTAAGTCACAAAATTGAGTATACACCTACCATAACTTTTAAATGAAAACATAAAAAGACAGACTAATAATTAGTTGCACACGCTTTCGAATTAATGAACGGCTTCCAGACGGCGTGACATCGATTCAAAAGGATTTTGGATTGTTTCGCTTGTAATTTTAACCAATTCTTCTCTTAAAACAGTTTTTAAATGGTCTTTACTCGTGATATGGTGCTTTGAATTGTCCAACTGTGACCATAAATTTTCAATAACGTTGAGATCAGGTGATAGTGATGGAGTGTGCAACTGCGTTCAACAGTTGTACGATAATCACAATTGAAAAATTTTAGCTGTATGCTTAGGATAAGTATCATGTTGAAAAATATGAAACTCGATCCTAAACCCAACTTTTCAGCACTTTGCTTTAAATTATTTTTCAGAATGTTTAAGCATTGAATTTTGTCCATGATACCATCAACAAACACTAAACTTCCCACACCATTGGCTGACATACAGCCCCATACGAGTACAGATCCACCTCCATACTTGGCAGTAGAAATGGTGTTTTTAGGAAGCAACTCACTGTTAGACTTCCGCCAAACATAGTATCATCCATCACTTCCAAAATCGTTACATTTGCTCTCATCATTGAATATAACTTGATTCCAGAATTCTGACCTTGAAATATAATTTTTAGCAAATGAAAACCTTTTCTCCAGGTTTTGTTTAGAAATGAAAGATTTTCTCCTGGCCACACCACCATTATAACCGCCTTTCCTGAGTACTCTTCTAATTGTTTCTGCAGAAACAGGTGATAGTATCGGAGAAGTGGTGGCATCAATTTTTGGAGCACTCACCTTTGGAGTTTCGGTCACATTTCGTAGGATCCTCCTCTTGGTTTTATCATCCAGAATATCCTGTCGTCCTCTTCAAGGGAATATTTTAACGTGTCCCAACTCTTTATTACTTTTTGATGATTTTTCGAACACATCCCTGACTTCGCTAAACTACTTTTGCAATTTTTTTTTCGAAGAGATGTACCTTTTTCAGCCATTGTAACTACCAGCTCTCTAACCTGAACTGCATTTTCCGTTCTGGAACCCGTTTTGAAGATGAAAAATTAATATTTCTACAAGAAACTTATACATTAGTATCTAAATTCAATGTCAGTATTAAACGCACAAACATTAATTAAACAGTGATAACTAATTTCAGAATGTGGTCATTTTCTACAAAGTGTATACTTAATTTTGTGACATCAAATCGTGTCATTAAGTCATAGATTGCAAGTAATTTTAATTATTATATTAACTTCATGTTTATTTTTTGGATAAGTATTTTATTTAAGGAGTGATTTGTTATTTCTACTTAGAAAACCTTTACATATAATTTTTACCGTATGTTTGTATTTTCAAAGTAAATAAAAAGAGGTGTATACTCAATGTTTAGAACCACTGTGTATGTATATATATATATATATATATATATATATATGCATTAAATCCTCTCTCAGCAATGCTCCTTGAAATAAAGGCTTTCTTCTGTTTTGATACATTGCTGGAAAAAACTGAACAAATTTTTAGGAAGAGGAAAAAAAGTTAATGAAGTGATTTTTTTTCTCGTGCACTAAAGAATTGGCTTAAAACTATGACAACTAAACAATAACAGCAAGATTATCGATTGAAATATTCGTTACGAAGAAACATCCATTTAGAGGCTTTTCCAATACTTAAGGTTAAAAGAAATTTTACAAACAATTTTTACCCCAAAAAAGTCACTTTCCCTAATTAGCATATTTGAGCGAAATATTCCCCCACCTCCTTTTTTTCCATCGTTCGCCAGTTAGGAGAGAGAAATAACCAAAAGAATAACAGTTTAAAAGGGGAATCTCACCTGCATTTTTAATGCATGAGCACCAAGCAACACAATCGATGCTCTCTATTGCCCTAGTTTCGTTTTTATTTCTGTTACATTAAGTTTGTGAGTTCGCGGTAAGTGCTTTCACACTGATGGAGCAGTGGGAAAAAAAGTTAATATATGAAAAAAATCTTTCTTTTCACTTCTTTTTTCAGTGGATGGATTGATTGCTTATTGTCGCAACTCGACGGCTTAAAAGCAACTTGATGGCTGTTAGCAACATCATTTTGAACCTCGGTCAAGTGACGACATCTGAGCTGGTACTCTCCTAACTTCCAAACCATACCAACACGAGTACATTGAGTCGCGACTGACTGAATGTGCATCAGCCCGCTACATGACGAATTTTTAGTGGCATGAAAACTCCAACCTATGGCTCAACAATGATCTCGACCTTGACTACTCGGCTGCCACAACCATGTTTATCAAAACATCATTACAATGGTTTTAAGCAACTTTTTATGGTGATCTAAGTACAAACACACACTCAGCTGAAATAGTATTTTATAAAAATTAACACATGTTCTAGTTAATAATAAAATTCGCTTTTTTCTTATTTTCTGTTGTAATATAATTCACTCAAAATTAAATGAGCGTGTTTTTTTTTTATTTTGATATATTCCTCACTTCATTTCCAACTTTGAAGAGCTTGTAGAGCATTTTTGAAAGTGTGTGAAATACCATTATTAAAAAATACTTGGATGCTACCTGGGCATTTAGCAGGTTTTCAATGGTCCTATTTCTGAATTTTTACGGCAAAATTTTTCTATACTTAAAAAATTGAGCTTGTGAAGAATAACACTATTCGCGCTATGATTGAAACTCTAATTATTATCTGATGTGCGAAATGTATCGCAAGATCAAAAATAAGATTAATAGTAAAACAGGAAGGTTGTGAAGATCAGGAACATCCTTGAAATTTCCAGGTTCTGGCCTCAAATATGAAGAGGGGCTCCAATGAATGAAAAAAAAAATTAATAATACTAAGAAACAATTTTATATGAAAAAGAAAAAAAAAGTACATTTATTCAAATCTAAGTTATAATATTAATAAAAATTACATATTTATATCAACATAAAAGAAAAGCAAGATTAATATAACTTAATTTTTTTAGCCATTTGTTTTATGTATTTTATTATCATTTTAATTTGCATTATCCAAGTTATTTATTATTATTTTAACTACATTTTCGGGTGCTAAAATTAAAGTTTAGCTTTCAGTTTAAAGTAAATGTTAGCTTTAAGTATCGAATTTTCTCGGCCTACTGTCGGGTTGTGTTGATTAAAATAAGGTGTGGGGCCCCACTGCCCCCATGAGAGAAGAACGGCCATAACAGAGAGATGAAGTATTAGATACAATAAATATATAGAAGTAGAGAAATATTACCTTTTGTATGGACCACATCCTATGGTTTATTTAACTTATAAAAAGCGAATTTTTTTAACAGCTTTCTTATAACACGGTATTCTTACAAAATGGTTTCAAAAGCGATTAAATGCATCCTAACAACAAGCTTCATTTCAATAATTCAACTGGAAGCACTTTCAGTTTTAGGAAAATCTTCACAATAGCTTATCTCCATATAACGATATTTTAATTGCTTTTAAAACTATTTTTACTATTTTTAAGCTTTCAAAATATTTAAACTATTTTCAAACTTTTAAAAATATTTTGATTATTATTATTTTTTAAAAACTAATTTATTTCAAAAACCTTTTAAAGTATTTAAACTGTTTTTTAAACTTTTTAAAGCTATTTTAACTATTTTATTTAATTTTCATGACTATTTTAACTTTTTAAAATACCGGGTGGCCATAATTAAACTTGAAATTCCGAACACACGATAGCAAAAACTCTTCAGCATAATTTCATGAAATTTGGAGACCAACGTAATGAGATGATGAGAAATTCATCTAGCACAACAAAAAATTGTTCTAAAAACACCTTTAAATGGCACTATGCAAGGTTTGTTTGTTGCAGAATAAAGTTCTCTGGAGTCAGTTTTTTAAAAATAATACATTTGTTTGTTCTTTGTTGTAGAATTGTGATTCTGTATTGAATGATTTGGTTTGGTTTTATTAACGTCGCGCTAGAAACAACATGAGGACTATTGGCACAATGTCCAAGGGGCCCAAGCTCACCCAAAGGACAGAGAGTTATACACCTCCTCGGGAGACAATCACTCCCGAACTCAACATTTATTGACAAGAAGAAATCCCCCCCCCCATTTTTTACAATAGAGTAACAAAAAACAGTACATATTGGTGTAAAGAACGAGTGAATAGAACATAATCCCGAAATTCAAAAGAAAACATAATCAAGTAATTTGCTTACAGATATGTCATAGTTCAATGACGTTCATTTTTGTCGTCGTCGTTTTTTTAATACTTCCAATTTTTCTTTCATTTCACTTTTCTTTTCTTTTCTTTCTTATTTTTGAAATGCATATCAATCTGCACTCCCTTGACGTCCCGATTTCCTGGTAATACTGGACACTGATATGATGATACAATGACTCAGCGGGAGACAGACTCCCGGCGAAAGACGTAAACACACGGAAAGGAATATTAAAAAATTCAGAAATGAAGCACTAGACAAAAATATATATATACATACAAGGTGTACAATTAAAAGCACACAAAATGGAAAATTCAAAATTTAGAAATGTTACGAAATATTGAAACATTTATGAAATGTGTTGGGAAATTTCTACAAGCAGTAAGAATACAGGATTTAAGCATGAAATGCAAATTAGGATTTTCACACACGGACTTCAAACAAATAGATTTCGCTTCAGCAACGGGACATTTTAAATGAAACATTTCGTTAAAGGGCAACACAGGAAACGTAGTATCTCCATCAGAACCACAGGAACTTAAATTTGTGTTTCCGAAACGATTTAAATAACAAACGAAGTGTGACGAAGTAAACAATTTAAAAACATGACCAGTTAAAAAGCGAGCAATAAAACCTTTTGATTTGGCATAAAAATTCAGATTTGGTCTTGGAATATGTTATAAGACTGAACTCGAATACCGGTATTACTTGATGACCACAAGAACTCCCAGTCAGGAAGAAGCTTATTTTTTGAAACCTATGTAAATGAATCTGCAGTTCCATTGTAATAATCTCCGACATGGACCCAAACCCAGTAAAAGTAATTAAAATATGAATAAGTTGCTAATTTTCCTTAAATAATGTTAATAAAATTCGATTCTGGTACTCTGCAGAAGCAATATTGACGATCAACTGTCGGTAGTTAAAAATGGAAACTTTGAATTATGAGAGACGGCCCACAAAACGACCAACTAAGTTATCGAAAGCTCGGCCTGGAAAACGGAATTATAAGAATTCAGTTTCATCATATACACCCTATTTAGAACCCCCCCCCCTCCCAGTGGAAGACACACAGGGCGAATCCAGTTTCGGACCCGATCATTGATCCGTCGGTGTCAATCTCCCCCTCGGAGGGCCCCAAGCATCTGTTAAAAAACAATTTGTTTCTCAGTATGATTAGCTCTCAATGAAGTGTTTGAATCGAATGGGATATTGTTAACCAGATGAAAAAAAGATGAAATTAGGCTGCTTCCAAATTTGATATTTAAGAAAGTGAAATTTTAAAGTAAGATGAATAGGGGGAACCACAACAATTACCTGCAGAGCAGCAGTAGGTGACGTCCTATAGGCCTTGGTAATTTTTGAAAGGTAAATTCTCTGGAGTTTATAACTTGGTAATTTGAGACGATCACCCCCCCCCCCAACATAAACTATAATAGGTTCTGTAACAGATAAGTACCATAATTTATAATTTTTAGAATTGAAATCACCAAAGGAAAGAAAATTTAATGAGAGACTATAAATTTTTTCTCATATTGTTAATATTAAAAGTTAATATTGGGGTTCCAATATTAACGGATTAAGGGAGGGCAGTCAATCAGAATACTTAAATATTTATAAAATTTAAAATTTTAATGCAGGAATACATTGTTTAGTTTGAAAACTGGGTTTCGACTAAAGACATTGCCACCCCGAAGAGTAAGAATAAAGAAGAATAAATGAACTTTTGAAAACAGATTGGAAAATTAAGAATTTTAAAAAGGATAGACCTATTTTTTTTCCCGAACGTGCGCTTGATATCAATAAAAACACAGGAACATGTTCTGTTGATCTTTTGAGTGTAATAGGCTAAACCAAATGGAAAATTACGTCATCATAGCTGATATTTTCTCTAACTTTTAATTGAAGTGGATGAATAATATTATTTTGATGACCCTAGAAATATAATCTATTCAGTAAAGCACGCTCAACAATTTCCCCTAAGGTTGGTAACAAACAAATTGGTCTATAGGATTTAATGAAAGACGGGTCCTTACCAGGTTTAAGGTGGAGTTTCAATTTTGCATCTTTAAAATTATTTGGGAAATAGGAAAATTGTAAGCAAAGATTCATAAATTTCACTAATAGGCTCGTAAAATGAGAGAAAAATATGTTTTCAAATCGTCCAAAAAAAGGCCGGAAGTCTTCCCACTACGAAGATTTTTAAAGACCAAGGATACCTCTTGGGTGAAAAACACCGGAGGAGGCGTAGATTATTCAAAAGCCAAATTGAAGGTTCCATTGGACGTTGGAAAAAGAGAGTGTATTAAAAACCCATATTTATGCTTGGGAGAACTATCAGACGAACCAGGAATTATGACCTCAAAGGGATGAGAGTTCAACCTTGCAACCCTGAACCTCATGCCAAAGTTTTAATTATTGGTGGGGCAGAAGTGTTCCCAGACTCGTTTTCAGACACAAGAATTCTCTTTTTATGAAAATATCTTTCTTTTTTTATATTGTAATTGTAGCTCATCACGTTCTCCAGGGGAAAAATTATTTTTGATGAGAAAAATTATCTTTTTAAGAGCATTAAGTGGATTCGTGAAATTTTTTAAATTATTGTTCCACTCAGAGAAAACTGGTAAAGTCAGAGTCCGTCGCTTAGGAAAGGATTTGAATGCGGACGGTTGAAATCATTGAAGTTGCAAAATCCTCCAGCTGATCTGAATTCTGTTTGAATAAGCTTGTGGACGGTATTCTTAAAAGTTTTCAGAAATTTATTGAAACCGTATTTAGTTTCGTATTAATTCGGAAGTATTTAAATCACATCGCAGAAGAACACCAACAAACCGGTGATCACTCAGAGATTCCCTATCCAGAATTTCCCACTTATCCACCAAATAAAGAATACTATTTGAAATCAAAGAAATATATGGGATGCCCTTATCTGAACGAGTCCCAAAAGTAGGACGCGATTGTGGTATATTTAAGAAAATAAGATTATGCTGTAAGGCAAAATCAACCAGAAGATCCCCCCGGGTTTCAATAAAGACATGGTTTAGTTTAGTTTTTATTAACATCGCGCTGGAAGCAACACGAAGGCTATTGGCGATGGACCTCGTAATTTTGAACCTCGATCAAATGACGCGGACGACACCTGAGCTGGTACCTCCTCTCCTAACTTCCACACCACGCCAATGGGAGAACTTTGGGCCCCGACAGATTTAAAGTTCATCAGTCCCGGCTACACGGCGGATCTTTAGCGGCCAAGGATCGAACCCGCGACTGAACGAAAACCGCCGGCCACGAATCCGAAGCCATGACCACTAGGCTACCGCGAACGCTCAGTAAAGTCATAACCCCAGATGGAAGACCTCGCATTGAAGTCCCCTGTCAGGAGACAACTATAATTCGAAATCTTATAAGCAGAAAGTTCCTTTAACATAATTTCAAAATCATCATGAAAAGTGAATTATTAATTTATTAATAATATAGAAAGTTTTTTAAGATTCAGTAAAGCACCTATCTAATGATTGATTTTAATGAAGAATTCGGGGTAAATTAATTTATTAAAACAGTGAGACATTTATTTTTTAAAGAGAAATGCTGAGTTGAACCAGCAAGAGAGCTTAAAGGATTATTAAAATTAAAGTAAGGATCTTGGATATGCAGAGGGTCGGATCCGAGTTCCAAAGCTACCACAAAGGCCTGGAGATGCCCAGCCGGTGAGAAATTAACATTCAATTGTAAAATATTTATTTGATCAGCCAAGGGTGCGGAAAGAAGCAAGAGAACTAATGTCTGAAATCAGTGTGGGAACAAATGAGAACATTTTCCAAACCAAAATCCGTATGACTAAAAATAAAAGTTTTTTGAATTTTAATGTGGGACATTTCTGATGATTAGTTTCGTGGCTAGTTCCAAAACGCTGATTATTTGCATGACAGTTAACAGCTCAGGTGTTATCCAGGTCACTTGACCGAGGTTCAAAATTACGAGGTCCGTCGCCAATAGCCCTCGTGTTGCTTCTAGTGCGACGTTAATAAGAAACCATACCTAAACTCTTGTAGATTTTGAATATAATCCGCAATTTGTTCTTTAATGTTAGTAGTCAGTGCATCAAAGCTTCTTCGAGCTTCTAACAGACATTAATTCAGTTCAAGTTCTGTAATCTGTTTTGAATATGCATTCAGATTAACCCTAGTTCTTTTCCTCCTCAGGTTGAGAAACATATGTTTCCTAATTACTTCTACCTTTAAGTAAAATTTTGTTGAATGCCATGAAAAAAGAAGTGATGTAACTAAATATATCTAGTTTTCAATTTTTCGATCGACGCATGAAAGTTCCAAAATTAATGAGCTTTGTATGCAGAAATTTCTATGCCTCTGTAATCGCTGGAACAAGCTCCATGAGCTGGTCGATTCCAGGGCCACTTCCCATGTCTTCATTTCCCAAGTACATTATTTAATAGTTTTATATTTAATAAGTATCAAAAATAATTACACTCAAGTGAAAGAATCCAAACAAGTTCCAGCACATGCAAGTGGATGGATCTTTCACAGGGAAAAAAATGTTAGTGGTGGAAAACGGCAAGATCCTATTGGCGATGGACCTCGAAATTTTAAATATCGATCAAGAGGCTAGGACAGCATTTGAGCTGGTACCACCTATCCTAATTTCCACACCACTTCAACGGGAGAACTTTGAGCCTCGATGGATTTCACGTGCATCAGCCGCAGTTACACAGCGGGTCTCTTGTGACCTCAAGGCCTGTTTCGAACGAATAAATTAATTAACGATATCCGAAGAGCAATTGAACTCTTCCTACTATTAAACAATATTTTCAACAAAACGTTCCAAACTCTTCCAGTTGCATATGTTCCTTCTATTCAAAGCATCTCTACTTATTTCTCAAATCCCAAGAGATTGCACTTCTAGATTCCACATAATTTGTTTTTTATGCTTTTGCTCTTCCATAACTATCCAACCTGGTATAGGGGAGGGAACACCCACGTTCGAACTACATGACTCGGATGTCATTCTCCACCTCATAGCTCCTCTGTTTTGCATCGACTTTTTCATAAATTCGTATTAATGGAAATTCTTGAAATTATTATTAGGATTTTATTTGGAATTAATTTTCTTTCGTTAATTTCTAAAAAAAAATCATAATAATATCGAAGTGATATTTTTTAACACTTAGTGGGTCCAGCTCTCGAACGCCACGTGACAAGATAACGATTCTTACATTATCTGAGACATCCATTTTTTTTTTTTTTTTTTTTTTTTTTAGAGAAGACTGAATTTATTTCGAGTGTGTAAATTAATTAGTCAATTTTTGGGAAGTTTTCGAAAACTGTGCTGAAAAGCATCAATTTTGGATATTTGAAATTTTTTATATCGTTTTCAGAAACCTATGAATCAAAACACGGTATTCCTACGGTGGAGGTATATATATCTAGAACCCTTTAAAAATATTGGAAAATATTAATTAATATACTGTATACAAAATTTTAATAACACTACAGTTATTTAGTTGAATTATACCCTTTCCGCTTTCACTAAGATTTCTGCTCCGTTACTCATACCTCTAACGCATATTGCATCACGTGACGTCATGGTTTGTGCTTGTGACCATTTATTATCCTCCGCAGGTTTTCTTTTCGCAGATCGTAATATCTACTCATCTATTTGTTCCATTAAAATGTATATTAAAACATTTTTATAAAATGTTTGTTGAGTTTTATTTTAACTATTCACCCGTGGGATGAAGGGTATTCCAGTTCGTGTTTTATATAAAGAACGATACGGAAGTCTGAACCATTAGATGGAGGATATGGATGGCAAAAAATCATCTAGTGGTGGCTTTTAGAACTATTATAGATACAGTTCTCGTCACCTCATTATGTCATTCTCCAAATTTGCCTCCTACTAGCAATTTTCAAGTTTAATTACGTATACCCAGTATTTTATCTGTATATTTTAGTTTTTTAAAACTATTTTAACCTTTTAACTATTTTAGAAATAACTTTTAAAAATAGTTTTAAAAAACTATTAAAATAGCTTAAAAGTATAAATTTATTTTTGAATTGTTAAGATATTTTAACAACTTTAAGAAATAGTTGTTTAAAAACAATTTTTTTCTTCAAACCTTTTAAACTGTTTTAACAGCTATTTTAACCTTTAAAACTACTTTAATTATTTTTAACGATTTCAGCTTTAAAAAAGTTTCAAAACTAAAAAATAACTTTTTAAAATTTAAAAATTAAAATTAATATTTTAAAAATAATTTAATGTCATTTATTACTATATTTATTAACGTATTTAATAAATTAATGTAATGTATTAGCAATGTATATATGTTATATTTACTAATCTATTATCTTAAACGTTAAAATTATTTTAAGAACCATTAAAATATTTTAAAAGAAAAAGCTTCAAAACGTTTTTTAAAGAAAAACTTTAAAAATGTTTTCTTAAAAACTTCGTTTTTAAAAAAAAAACCAGGAAAATAATTTTTTAAAAGTGCTTTTTTAAAGAGGAAAAAATATCTTTTTTACATAAGGTCAAATAGCAATTTTCACGACGGTTTCTGATACTCTATTACGGGAGCCAATGACTGCTAATGCTGTTTTTTTATCATCCGGGCATTAAGTACTTTAAAAGTACATTAAGTACATTAAACATTAAAAGTATTAAAAGTACATTAAGTTGTCATTAAAATTCTATACTAAATATGAGCTATGATTTTAAATGTTATCCGATAGATTGTGATGATTCTATTCGCTCTCAACATTTGTCTAAAAATCGAATACAAGATTACTTTTTGCAGGGGGGAAAAACCACCGACTTCTGTCATTATCCGCTAAAGAAATGATCCTGTACCCAAATTATAGCAATACAGCGGTTTCTATAAAATCGAATTTTCAAAACTTCTAATGTTACTTTAAACGATTAACTCGTATTAAAAATGTCATACTTTATGCGACATTAGCAACTCCTTTGTTGAAAAAAACACTTCCGGAATTCTATTAAAAACCAATTAATGAGACTAAAGTCTGTTTTGTGATATTACTATTTCATCGATATTGTTATAATTTCTTACGATCAAACTCGTGCACTTCTTCACGACGAAACATTTAAGTAAATATTTTACCAACTGTTCTAAAATAGTTGAACCATTTTAGATGACCTCGAATTTTATGTACGAGTAAATACTGTGAAAGGGCATTTCATACGTTAGTTGGGAGTCAGTGGCGAAGCGTGCCGCCCGTTGGTTATTCAAAATTGGTCGAAAAGTGATATCGCGAATGCATTTCTCGCGCATGATTTTAAATTACTTAATATGTTAAAACGAATAAATAATATTCTATGTAGGTAAAATCGCAAAAACCACTAAAAGTTCAAAAAGAAACAAAGCCATTTCATTAACTCTCCTATAGTTCGAAGAAGGATAAAAAAAAATAAGCTGGACTTTATTATAACTAAAACATTTAAGTACACTAGAAATTTTCCAACACTGCATCGCTTTTCTAAATATATATATAAAAAAAGTGACGAATTTAAATGTCACTCTTTCCGTCTCGTCTTTGAGTAGTTCAAGGACAATCATTCAAAAATTAAAACGGACACACTAATTGTATCTCAGAGTGACGTTAATGAATAATCATTATCATTGGATACCGAATCACTGATTTTTTTTTTTTTCTTTTTTCGGAACAACCGGATAAAATCGCAAGAGCAGTAATGAAATCTGATATAATAAATATCAACTGGGGCCTCAAGACATTCGTACAAACAATTATCAAAACAGTAACAAACTAACGAAACTTTTTACAATAGAAAATATTTGAAAGTTTTGGGAAACATAACGACCTATTGATGTAATACTCGTATGTATTTGAAAAAAAAAAAAAAAGAAGAGATTCTAGAAGTCCGGATTTTCAACAAAATGATAATAAATTCTGATCTTTTGTACAAATTCAATTGATAACGCAGTTTGTTCTTCTATGAACAGAATTAATGACCCGGAATTCATTTTGTTAACTTGCCTAAATTATATCTCCCTTAGAAAAGATTGCTACATATACTGAATTAATTCCCGATATACATTCCGAGAACTTTAAGAGAAAGCAGTGCCAAATAAAAGAATTTTGAACCTTTTTTGCAGAGGATTCAAGATGTTAGTTGATCTGGAGGAAAAATGTATTTCAAAAAGGGATAATAGTCTTCGTTGCTTCATATCCCTCATAAATCAACTAATAAATCAATTCGTAACTAATCTGACAAATCAAGGTAATCTGACAAAGGCTCAATAGGATTAATATTGGACCCATTGGGAAGATGTTTGGATCTGTTTTCAAGCATTGTAGGTTGGAGCAATATTCTTTTTGGATCGTTATCTTATTTGAAAATATATGATCTCTTGAGAGCTAATTTAGAAGCACTTTGGATCAGATTACTTTTCAAAATATCCAAATAGTTGTATGGGTTCATTCTTCCGTTAAGGATTACTGAACTGCTACCAGCAGTTGTTACCATTCAACCCCAAACCAGCCATATCATAATGTCATGTTTTACGGGTCCACTCGAATTTTCCTTTGAATCAAGTTTTGCATTTAGTTTTCTCCAAAACTCTTAGTATTTTCCTGATTCGTGGATGTTCAATTCACTGTTATTCGAAAATTATTGAAATTCCAAGAATTTTGGTCTTTTTTTTTCACTTCGTTTTCCAAGTTTTTCTTGTGATTAACTTTCCTTTTGAACGGGTTTCTTCGTATATTCGGGGCCGTAGTAACCAGTGGTCATGATCGTGAACTCGTGACCGGCGCTGTATCCATCACGTCATGGGTTCGAGCCCTGATGCTCCTAAATACCCGCCGTGTAGCGGGCTGATGTACGGTAAATTCAAACATCCACACCACACCAAGTCCTCCCGTAGGTGTGGTGTGGGAGTTTGGAGAGAGAGGTGCAAGCTCAGGTGCCGTCTTTGTCACTTGACTGTGGCTCAAAATGACGAGGTTCGTCGCAAAAAGCCATCATATTGCTTCTCCGGGCGGCGAAAATAATCACATTCTTCGCATATTGATTGATACCCCGCCTTTCGAAAGATTAGGTGAATTGTTTCAGAATTTCAAGACTTACCAAAGTTGTTTTCTGCATCAGTTTTCCGTTTGGGAGAGATTTTGTTTCACTTATCTCGCAATAATATGCCCTTCTCGATTTGTAAATATGCATCCGCTTTGTTTCGATTACTCCTTTCAGCTTGGAACTTTTCAGTATCTCTGTACCGTGTTGCGTGACTTTTTCCAATGATTTTAGTGATTTGCCGTTGACACTTGTTCTCTCCCTGTGTAGTTTTATGATTAAATCCTTTAGATCCTGTGAGGGAACCATTCCTCGTCGAGCCATTGATAAATTTACAAAGATTTACGACTCAATTTTAAAAAAATTATAGTACCACTCACCGAACTAGTCGTAATATAGGGGGAAATGACGATGTTTAATACCTTAGAACTTTCAGACAACATACTATATACTTTTGTGTTGTTAATTTTTACTGGTAGATGATAAAACAAGCTTAAAAATATTGCAGGAAACCAAGATGCCAGTAATTTTTCATTCTTAAAATTTAATTCTAAGGCAGTAAGTGATATCCTTCGGCGAAACATAAAACTTGAATTTAATTGAAAAATTAGATTTTTTTGACTTGAGATAAGTAGGTTTACTTACTTTTTCGATTAAGAATAGATAATTTTATTTTGGCACATAATTTTATTCCGGTAATATATAAGCTCAATTTTCGATAAACGATCGGATGTTTAGGTATTTTTTTTTTGAGCAGATGGATACTAAATATCCTGATATGTTTAAATAAATATTTAAGAAATCGTTTGAGTTGATGTCAATTTTATGTATTGATGGATTCAATTGATGGATTCAATTTTATGTCCGTACATGTTGCAACTTTTTTACAATGGTTATCATGACAGTTTTAGCATTTAATTCGTAAAATCCTATTTCGGAAGGGAATGAAAGCCATTTAACTGCATAATACGAGGACATTACATGGGCTGACGTACACACACACTCAGTCAAAAATGGTTTGAATCAACAACACACACACACAAAATGTAAGCTAGTGACGCGTTTATTTACGTAGAACAGAATGAAATGTTTCCGAGAAAAATATTTTTACCTTAAGGAAAACTAAAATATTTAAAATTCCTACACAATGATATCACCATTTCACTTCAAAATTCAACGATGTTGAAATCGAATTAAGAAAAATATTTTAAACTTAAAAAAAAAAAACTTAAAGGATATTAATATTAGTTCAAAGAACTATATATATATATATATATATATATATATATATATATAT
>BMAW01047059.1:46365-63619 GCA_019974015.1 Nephila pilipes | reverse complement strand
AACACACACACACACACACATATATATATATATATAAAGCTAATAAGTGGTTTTAGATTGTGATCGTTTCAGAAACGTCGCACTGAGAAGCAACATAAGGGCAATTCTCGACGGATCTTGTCAATCTGAACCTTGTCAAATGTCGCAGGCAACAGCTGAGCTGGCATCACCTCCAAACTTTCTCACCACGCTAACGCGAAGACTTCGGATCTCAACCAGATTTAACGTGTGTCAGCCTTACTACACGGCGAGAATTTAATGTCATCTTAAATGAATTTGGAATTCATATTTTTTGAGTTAAATTCATAAAAACGAAAAAAAGAAATACACAAAACATTTTTTAAACACTTTTATAAATAGGTCATTCAAAAATGTGAAATTAGAATTTATATTATGTAGCCTTTATTTGAAATGAAATGAGAGTTGACAAAAATAACACTGAATTAAAATTCACGATTTTGTTCAAAGAAAGGTACTTGACTAGGAAAAACCCTTCAAGACTGCGGCAGGTGTTCAGGAAGAGGCCCTGATCACTCGTTGTGCCAAATAATGAGGACTGCATATCAAGGCTGACATATGATTATAAAGACGACAGAGTGAGTTCTGTTTGATATTAGTTCAGAAATTACGGTCATTATAAAATATTCGTCTTGTAGCTCTTGAGTAGGGGTTCGAAATGGGATGGCCCATCGGCGGAGTGAGATTGTTTATTAGCGTTGCCCTGAGAAACAACACGAGGGCGACGGACCTCGTCATTTTAAACCTCAGTCAAGTTTGGAGGACGACTCCTGAGCGCCCATCGATGGGCGTTTGGGGATTAACTGCTGCCCTCTTGGCGATATTCGCAGAAAATATTGTTCCAGCTATTTACCAAATCTATAAGCAATATTATCCCAAATTCAAGTAATATTGTTTTCTGCGCGAATTATTGAAAGACGAATAACTCAAATGGCAGAAAAAGTAACAACTAAACAGAATTCTGGATTACTAGAAATTGTTGCAACTGTTGCTCTTGATGAAAGTTCCGATGTGAATGATGTTGCGCTCCTTGCATTGCACTATATTGTGATAAAGATCGAATTTATGCAGCTTAATTCTTTTGTCTAGGACAACTGAGGGACAGGATATTCTTTCTTCATTTATAAATTATTTTGACAATAAAAACGTTAATATAAATGAAATATTTTATGTAACTACTGATAGCGCTCCTACAATGGTTGGTAAGGAAAGAGGATTTGTCAAAATTCTTGAAAATCATATTTGACAAAAAATATTGAGCTTTCTTTGCATAATACATCGGGAAAGTTTAATTGCCAAAATTTCACCATAGAACTTAATTTCTGTAATGAGCACTCTTGTTAAGATAATTAATTTCATAGAGCTTCGTTCTTCATTGGTACACAGACAAATTGATTTTCTTTTAGTAGACTAGTGGTCATGGTTTCGGATTCGATGCCGGCGGTTTTCGTTAAGTCACGGGTTCGATCCTTGGCCGCCAAAGACCCGCCGTGTAGCCGGGGCTGATGCACGTTAAATCTGTCAGAGCCCAAAGTCCTCCCCTAGGCGCGGTGTGGATGTTAGGAGAGAGGGGTGCCAGCTCAGGTGTCGTCCTCGTCACTTGATCGTGGTTCAAAATTACGAGGTCCGTCACCAATAGCCCTCGTGTTGCTCCTAGTGCGACATTAATAAAAACTAAACTAATTGAATTTTTTTTAGAAGGAATGGAAAGTGAATATGTGGATCTTCCCTTATACGGCCGTTGGTTTAGTAGCGGTAATATCTTGAATAAGTCTGTGTCATGACTAAAACACAATAAAGTCTTTCTTAATAAGAAAGAACAACATTTCTTCGAATTGAACGATGAAGAATGGTTGTACAAATTGATGTTTCTGACTTATATATTTGTACATCTTTCTGAACTTAACTTAGGAATGCAAGGAAAGGGTCCCACGGTGCTTGAGCTTTTCGAATATCGGAAAGGTTTTACTACAAATTAAACCATTTTCCCAAGTTATTAATACTTGTACCAACAAATACTTCCCAAATGTTAAAGTACTTATTCATACATCGACCATAGGCTAAGATGAACTTCAGACCTACGTTGAAACACTTAAAGAGGAATTTTCCAAAAGACGCAAAGACTTCGAAACTTGTATGCTTATATTCCCCTTCCTAATCAAGCCATATTTAATAGACCCATTAATAATCCAATTCGATTCGTTAATTTTTGGATGGATAAAAGTTGATAATATCGAAATGGAAATTATTGAACTAACATCTTCAGAATTATGGAAAGCAAAGTTTACGGAATTACGAAAAAAAAAAAAAAATCTGAAAGATAACTTTAGCGATAAATCTACAGCTATTTTTTATTGATAGATGTCATTGCCGGAGAGATTTACCGGTTTGAAGAAAATTGCATTTCTCGGTTTTCCGCTTTTAGTTCTACATATTTATGTGAACAAATTTGTTCTTATATGAAGCATATTTTAAGTCCACAAAGAAGTTTTTAACAACTGAACATTCAAAAGCATCATCCAATTAAGTCACAAATTATACTCCTGATATTTTGATATTAAGTAGAACGATTCAGGAACAAGATTCACAATAATGAAATTTTAATTCTTTGTTTAATTATGTTGAAGGAATACTTACATATGTTTTATGTTTATTTTTTATTTCAAAAAAAAAAAAAAAAAAATTTAAAAGATACATAATATAAGTACAATTTGAATTTTTTATTTATGTTGAAGGAATATATTTTATCTTTATGTTAATAAATATGTTTAAATGTTGCATAATTACATAAGAAAGGCGGTCTAGTAGTCACGGTTTCGTGACCGGCAGCTTTCGTTCAGTCGCGGGTTCTATCCTTGGCCGCTAAAGACTCGCCGTGTTGCCGGGGCTGATGCACGTTAAATCTGTCGGCACCCAAAGTCGACCAGTTGGTGTGGTGCGGAAGTCGGGAGAGAAGGTGCCGGCTCAAGTGTCGTCCTGGTCACTTGACGGAGATTCAAAATTGCGAGGTCCATCGCCAATAGCCCTTGTGTTGCTTCTAGTACGTCGTTAATAAAACCAAAAGTTTCAATCATCTGGTTTATCATCTTGTCATTGGCCTAAATTTAAAATTTCTTAAATTCTGTTCCAAATTTTCTAAATCATGGGAATTTAAAATGAATGATCGAGTGAAAGTGGAGTCTTATGTCGCAAGAGCCAAATTTGGCAAAACTGTGCCAAACTCTTCTACTTAAAAATTGATAAAGGCTTTTTGATTGTGTGTGTGAGTGTTTAATAACATCGCACTGAGAAGTAACGCGAGGACTATGGGCAATTGAACTCTTAATTTTCAACGGTATTTCATGAATATTTCTGGAACTAATGATTAGATTTGAATGAAATGGGAAGAGTAGTGTGATGGTGAAGTTTGCGTAAGAGTCAAGATATGGCTATGCTGTATCAAACAAGGTAAAGCTGTGATCTAGATACTTGAAAAAATAGAAAAAAAAAAAAATTGGTTGACAAGAAGAATAGTCGAAAATAAAGAAGGGTCGCTAGGGTATCCTGTGGAAGCGTCACTCGTGTTTACCATAAACAGTAGACGCAAAGGGAAAGAAAAAGATCATTAGAGGGCCTCGGAGCATGACTCCCGTACTAACTTAAGTTTTAGTTTTTTATTAACGCCGCATTAGAAGCAACAAGAGGGCTATTGGCGACGGACCTCGTAATTTTGAACCTCGGTCAAATGACAAGGACGACACTTGTACTAATCTAAAGTAAGTAAGCTTTCAGAGAGGGTGTGAAATTTGGAATATAAACTATGCTCACCATTTTCTCTCTCTAATTCCACAAAAAAGATTCCATTATAGTAAAATTCTGTTTTATGAGTTAAAAATTACGTTAATTAAGAAAATCAATTAATCCACGAGTACAATAATTTAGTGCTCTTTGAACCTTTAATAGTTTCATCCAAAAGGAGATCCATTTTTATGCCATCTCAGACGGCAATCATTCACAGACGAGTTCAAATTTTAGTTTCAAATTGTTTGCGGTCAGTCGAGTCGGAATTTCAAAACAGTCGGGGGAGACGTATTTGATACAAGAATGATGTCTTCCCAGAAATATCATACGCTACCCTATTTTAAGGCACCACTTGAAAAATATTCAACTAATACAAAAAAAAAAAAAATCTTAGTGAACACCCATTTTGTGTTAGAAATAAATTTATTTATAACGTCTTAACATAGAAAAAAACAAAAAGTTTCGTAGCTAAACTGTTTAGAAATGCGAGTTAATTACAGGTCTTGTAGCGTAAGAACCAAAATCTGGTTAACCTGCGTCAAAAATTTGTTTTATTTGCAGTCTAAACAGAAAAAAAGGAAGAAAGAGGGGAAATAGTTTGCATATGTTGGATAAGAAGGGGGATCAAAAACAGAGAAAAACCGCTAAGTTATCTTGTTTTCCCCGTGTGAAAGAAAAAGATCCCTAGGCTGCCCCGGTCTCCTGATTCTCAAACTCACCGAAAGCCCCCATTGATTCTCTACCGCTGTTTAACTCTTTGGGTCTCATTCCCTAAGTTTCGGAGCTTCAGATAGTGCTCGTTAACATCTAATTCTAGAGAGAACAGTTCTTCAAATTCTTACAAGCGACGTGAAGACTCCGAATCGAACCTACAGTACTTCCCACTATTACAAATTACGATTTCGGGTGGAAATAAGGTATTATCCAAGGGCCAACAGACTTTGTTGTTCTCATGAAACCGAGCAACTCAGCATCTCTAGTTTTAACACTAATTCCTATCTTAGTAATATATGTTCGAACTAACCATTGTCCTGGAACAGGGGTGTCAAACTGAATTGAAGACATGGCTTATTTTTCATCAGATGCAATCCGCGCAGGATAGTCAGTGAGTGAAAGTTGTGGTTTAGGGCGTATGGTCTGGCTAGGCTGCACCTAATAAAGGGCCTCTGGGATACAAACAGAAAGAAAGTGAAAAGAATTCAAATTGGTTGACAAGAAGGATCGAAAAAAAAAAAAGATTGCTAGAGTATCACGGGGGCACGTCGCCCTTGTTAACCAACGACAATAAATCCTCAGAAAAGATAAAGGTTTCTAGGGCTCCTCGGAGACAGATTTACCACAAGATAGTAAGCCCCTGTGTCGGATGGACTAGGTATATCTAAGGTGTTACTTATTCTGTTTTTCAAATTTCAATATTTTTTTCATTTTTTGTTTTATTAAAATATCAAACCTTTAGAAAACTCAAACTTATTTCCCTTAATAACTGGGTTAAGCGATATAAAAAATATCGATCATTAATCTTTAAATTTGAGTAATTGATACTGAAATATTTGTGGTAATTCTTAGCGTAAATGACTCGTAATTTTACAAGCTCTTATCTGGTTCAGCAAATCAGGTCTCTATGATATTGAAAAAAAAAAGCTACTCGATAAGTTTTTTTCACAGTCTGCTTGAGCTGATCTTGGCTGATAATGCAGAGAGAGAAAAATACCGTTTTTATATGGCTCCTCAGCAATTAAAGATATCGGAGAAAATATTTACGAAAACCTTGCTTCAATAGTAATAAAACATGTCATCCTTATAAAGCCTTGTTTGATGTGTAAGATAAGAATTCAACCTTGAGCAACAATTTAAAATGCTTTGTAATAGTCGCCGTTCAGTGCTTTTAAAAGTACGATATGGTTTAAAAAAAAACCGGTTAGGAGGTTGATAACTGTGTATGTGGCTTTCTCTAAGTCAATGCAAGATTTCGAATAGAAAAGATTACTCTTATGTGCTATACTATAGAAAAAGACGCTCGTTGCAACATCATCGTGAATCTCCCGAGAGGAGGTTTCGGAGAAGGAAAGGTGTCATCCTCGTCTCTTGACCGAGGTTCGAAATTACGAGGTTCGTCATCAATAGCCAATGTGTTGCTTTTCAGTGTGACATGAACAAACTATTGTGTCACGATCACGAAAAAGGAGTATATTTGCATTGCACTGAAAGAAGCAACGAAACGGCTATGGCGACCCGAGAGGAGTTGGAGCGACAGACAGGACTTAAAGGTGCCAAATCTGACTAAATTAAGGCAAGCATTTTTTAAAACTGTAATCTAAAAAAAGGAATAAAAAGAATAAAAATTTGTTAGTAAGAAGGTCAAAAATAGAGAAGGTTTGCTATGATATCCCGTAGGTGCGTCACCCATGTTTAACAAAGGTAGTAAAACATGGGAAAGAAAAAGCTTATTTAGGTACTTCGGTGTTACGATTCCGGTGCTTAAAGATTTATTTATTGTTTAATGAAGTAGCATTGAGAAGCAACTCGAAGACTATTGGTGACTGACCTCAAAATTTTCAACCTTTGTCAAGTGATGAGGACAACCCTGAGCTGGCACATCCCTCTCCAAACTTCCACACCATACCAATGGGTGAGTGTTGGTGAAGTTTAATTGCACATCAGCCAAATAAGACTATGATGCGCCAAAAAAGGTGTAATTGGGATCTAGATGTTTGAGAAATGGGAAAAATTCACATAAAGAAGGTCGGAAATAGAGGATTGCCAGGATATACCTGAGGTGCGTTTCCCGAGTATACCAAAGACATTATAGCCTCATGGGAAAGGAAAGAAACATTTGGGTACCTCGCTGTCATGATATCCGTATCTACATAAATAAAGTACGCCCTTGAAGGAAAAGGGAGGGTGTGAGTGATAGCATTTTTAATGTCATGAGAGCTAAGTGTGGCTATGCTATGCCAGTCGGACACTGGTTTTCTCTTAGTTCAGCCTGTATTATGATGCTTAAGAATACATTGTATTACAAAACCAAATATAATGAAAAATCACGATAAGTTTTATCTATAATTAGCATGATAAAAGAATTGCAAAAGTAATTTAATTCATTGAAAATATATAAACACTAAAAATGTACGCAAAATAAACCTCAGACATTCAGAGTTCTCTCTCTCTATATATATATACAGATGGAGGACAAAGTAATACGAACACCTGTGAAATAATAGAAAATTTTTATTAATAGGGGATTGGACCACCCTTTGACTGAAGTACAGATTTCATTGTGAAGTGGGATAGATGCATAAAGGTCATGGACAATATTTAAAGGATTATTAAGCCATTCCTCCTGCAAAACGGTCTCTAATTCCGAAAGACTGGATGGAGGTGGAAATCGGGGACGAAGTTTGGACTCCAAATATTCCATTAAATGTTCAATAATATTCAAGTCCGGAGGCTGAGGGCGCCAGGCAAGATGTTCAACTTCACCGTCATGCTCTTCGAACCATGCTTGTACACACCTAGCAGTGTGGATAGGGGCGTTGTCGTCTTGAAAAAGCGGTCACTCTTCAGGGAATACAGTCTGGACAAAAGGATGGTCATGATCCCCTAGAATGCTTAGATAGTGATTGGATTTGATACACTCATGCAGAATAACAAGTGGTCCAAGACCACTCCAAGATATAGCACCACATACCATAATGGAGGTCCCCCCCATGTATCACAGTCTCCAAGAGGCATTCAGGATTAAACGCTTCTCTGGGCGTTCTCCAGACATAAACGCGTCCGGTCATCTGAAATTGTGTGAATGACGATTCATCCTACCATATTACCTGTTGCCAATGCTGTGGCGACCAGCCTTTGTGATATCTGCACCATTGGCATCGCTTGAAAGCATTAGTTGCTGTCACCAAGGGCTTAAGAATTACCCCACTGCCCGTCTATCCCTATCAGCAAGCTTTGACTTTCGGACACTGTTGTACTTTGAAGACGTCGTCGTACCCTCTTTCGTGTACGCTGTCATAACGGCTGATACCGTACTCCTTGCAAACCCCAAAAGGTTTGCTGCTTCCGTAACCGATGCTTCACTTAAACGTGCTCCAACAATCATTCTTCTTTGGATTTAGTTTAGTTTAGCTTTCTTTTATTAACGTCGCACTAAAAGCAACACGAGGGTTATTGGCGATGAACCTCGTAATTTTGAACAGCGGTCAAGCGACGAGGATGACACCTGAGCTGTAACCCCCTCTCCTAACTTCCACACCACGCCAACGGGAGGACTTTGGGCTCCGACAGATTTAACGTGCATCAGCCCCGGCTACACGGTGGGTCTTTGGCAGCCAAGGATCGAACCCGCGACTGAACGAAAACCGCCGGTCACGAATTCGAAACCATGACCACTAGGCTACCGCGGTCACCATTCCTCTTTGGAACTCTGACAGGTCTGACATTTCAACTTATCACAGTCAGTTCGACAAACGCATGCAACACGGGTGATTGCTGTTGAAAGACTGATACCTTCTTCACGTTCACGAGTTGGCAGACTTCTATAGTAGGAGGCGCGACTGTACTGTTGGTGTGAAATGCGTCATACTATTTCACAGGTATTCGTATTATTTTGTCCTCCATCTCTACACACACACACACACACACACACACACACATACATATATATATATATAATAAATGTAAGAGACTTAATATTTTGTCGGCAGTCCTTTATGTTTTATTACAGCTCTCAATCTTTTAGGCATTGACTCTACAAGTTTTTTACAAACATTTGGATCAATTTTAGACCACTCAAGATGGAGTGTATTTTTAAGTCCATTTTTGTCCTTATAGTATGTTCTTTTTTAAAATTTATTTTCCAAATATGCCCATACATTTTCAATCGCTTTTCGGTCAGGTGATTATGGAGGCGTTTCTAACACGTGTGGTCATTTATACAAAAGCTATAAGAGCACAATATTTGCTGTATGTTATGGTGAGTGAGTGAGTGAGTGTAAAAGTTATTGGCGCAAGAACCAGATGTGGCTATGCGGCGCCAAACAATATTTAACTGTGGTCTAGACGTGAAAAAATTGAAAAGACAAAAATTGGTTGACAAAGAGTTTCGAAAGTAGAGAAGGATTGCTAGGATAACCCAGATGTGCGTCCTCCGTGTTTACCAAAGACAGTAAACCTCATGATAATGAAAAAGATCGCTACGGTGACTCGGGTGAGTGATGCCCGAACTTACCTAAAGAAGGCAAGTCCCCGAGATCCCCTGATATAATCCCCGCTGTATGTTTTGGATCATTGTCTTGATAACTCAAAACATACTTAATCCCCAATTACTCGATGCTTTGTAGCAAACATTATTTCATAATGGTTAAATACTTTGTGCGGTCCATTATGCCAAGTTTTCCTGGACCACTGGCAGACATTGAGCCTTGAACCATGATAGAGTGGCCACCGTGCTTTATATTGGCTCTTAAATTTTGCTGTAGAAGCTCTTTATTTGGTTTTCGTCATGCATAACATTGACCCTCTGAGTGAAGCAAATTTAATTTGTTTTCTTCAGCAAATAAAACCGTTTCCCAAATCGAAAAGTCTTCTTATTTAATAGTTTTGCGAACTTCATTCTTTTCAATCTGTTTTTTTATAAATGACTTTTTACCTGGAACTCTTCCTTGTAAATTGTTTCTACGCAAAATCAGTCCAATTCTTTATGGAATAAAAGTTTTATGATGATATTGTGACACTTCATTGGTTAGCTTAGGAACGCTAAGTTTGGGATTTAAAACGCATTGTCTTACGACCGATTACTACTCTTTGTTCGAAAACGCTTTTGTTTTTCCAGATTTGTGCTTATTTTCAACTGATTTTGAAATGTTTAATTATATTAAAAACTGTTGAATGTGAACTATTTACAACTTTACTGATTTTTCGAATCGATATTTCTTCTTTATGATACTTTAAAACGAGTTTTCTACCTCTGTCGACGTGTGTCCTCTTTGCCTTCCCATTTAAAACTTATAATTGCAACTCACAATAATACAAAAAATCTAGCTTGAAATGCAAAATTCAAAATTTTAAATCGACAAATAATGCCAAGGTGGGAAATCTCGCTTTGAATTGTAGATAAAAAGACAATATCGCCAACTGTCCGACTTCTTTTTTGATTGATTTTTTTAAAAAAATTTCTTTTAACTTTTTTGCTACTGAAATCAAATTTTTTTAAGAAAAATAATTACTTGAGAATTTGTTTTAATAAATTATATACATAAAAAATTATACTTTTTTTAACTATTTATTTTAGGCGGTTAAATGCAATGACATAGTGTTCGACTTCTTTATCAAGCCTCTGTATATTAACTAAGTTATTCATTGACACTAATTCAAATCTTTAAGGGTACCAGGGCTTGCGATGGATTGTGGAATACCATATGAAAGAATCTGTTTGAGGTGTATGCATTTTCAAATTATTAGGAATGCTTGGATTTTGTGTGTGTTTCATTACGCGCGATGTTTTAATCATTCTTTAGAACTATTAAAGCAATACATTTGTCAAAAAGGATTTCCCCTCTTATTTGAATATGGACAGGATTTGTGAGATATATTTGCATAGAAGTACCATTTTAAAGAAAACTTTTATACAATAGGGTTCCAAACTTTTATGCTTCGATGAACAGTTTAGTTTCTTATTAACGTCGCACAAGAAGCAACACGAGGGCTATTGGCGACGGACCTCGTAATTTTGAACCTCGGTCAAGTGACAAGGACAACACCTGAATTGGCATCCCTTCTCTTAACATCCACACTACGCCTATGGGAATACTTGTTGGGCCCCGACAGATTTAACGTGCATCAGCCCCGACTACACGGCGGGTCTTTGGCAACCAAGGATCGAACCCGCGACTGAACGAAAACCGCCGGTCACGAATCCGAAACAATGACCACTAGGCTAGTGAAACAAGACTACATTTTCTGGAGTTCTGTAACTTTTTTAGATCAGAGTAAATTCTACATCTATGGATTAGACGGACACCAAAAAGTGCGAAGAAAAGTAGATCCAGAGATCGAACCAAAGAACAAGAGAGGAACTGTTAAATACGGTGGGGTTCAATTATGGTTTGGGGTTGCATGCCAGCAGATGGTGTAGGTAATTTAGTAATAATTTTTGGAATAAGGAATCAATTCAGTTATTTGAACATTTTAAAAGATAATCTACATCAAAGCGTTACAAAATTAGGACTTCAGAAATCGTTTACCTTTCAGCAAGATAATGATCCAAGACATACAGCTCGAACTGTACAAAAATGGCTGCTTTACAATTTTCACAAAAAAAGCTCCCCCCCCCCTCTCCTCAGTCACACAGTATTAACTCCATTGAACACTTGTGGGATTACCTTGGTAGACAAATTAGGAAATAAGAAAAAATCAGAATGATCTCGGAAGAGTAAATTAAGAGGAGTGCCAGAAAATATCAACTTCTGCTACCCAAAATTTAGAGAACTTAATGTCATCAAGATTAAAAGCAGTGCTCAAAGCCAAAAACTATCCTTAATTACCAATTTTTGGTTTAGTTTCCATCAACGTCGCACTAGAAGCAACACGAGGGCAATTGGCAACGGACCTAGTAATTTTGAACCACGGTCAAGTGAAGAGGACGACACCTGAGCTGGCACCCCCCTCTCCTAACATCCACGCCTCGCCAACGGGAGGAATTTGGGCCCAGGCAGATTTAACATGCATCAGCCCCGGCTACATGGCGGGTCTTTGGTGGCCATGGATCGAACCCGCGACTGAACGAAAACCGCCGGCCATGAATCCAAAACCATGACCACTAGGCTACCACGACCGCTAGTTTTTGCAAAAGAAACGCGCGTCTGCGTAAAAATTATCTTTTTTCTCTTTCCTTTTTTGCCTGCAATATTTATTTTTGTGACATGAATTACACGTTAATTTTAAGTTAAACTATTTTTACAAATTACTTGGTTGTATTTTTGTGTTAATTTTTCGCGTTAAAATTAAATTTAGGTTAGTTGCTTTTTAAATACATTTAAATTTTGAATGTAGCAGGATTATACATCTCTTATTCTTTGAAAAGCATCAACACTATTACTGTCCATATACTTACTTTTGTGACTCAGTGTAGTCTTAAGAGTTGTTTGAATCATGCATATGTGCGTAATTAAATTTATAAAAATGCTTCAGCTGTCCAAACTTGGAATTGCTCACTTTGTAATAATATAACGATTTCAAAACTATTCCCGATTCATATTACTAGAGAAACAGATTTGAATGATTTATCTAAATCTCATCGCTAAACTTTAAAATGTCTTGAAAATTTCGATCTCATTCTGCACGGCACTTTTTAAGGGAATCTGTGCGAGTGTCGACGAATGCCAGTTATGATTGTACGATCTGAAAATTGGGATAAGCATCCAACCAATTTTGTGCAGTTTTTTTTTTTTTATTTTTTTTTAATCAAAATCTGACGGAATTAGACATTTTCACATCATTTAAGCCGTTAGAACACGAATTAGAATAGCAAGGCAAACGTTTTAATTCGCAGAATGAATACGATTTCAACAAGCATGAATATTATTTTCCACAGTCGATATTAAAATTAGATTTCTATTAAAATGTCAGTTATTTAAATTTTTCAAACCATTTTAAACTCGGTGCCGATTAATCAAGTACAAAACGAAAATGTATATTTACCCGTCTAACTGCAGAACTGCAAACAGAATAAGTAAAGGTTTCATTCCTTACCGCTACCCGCAGCCGAATGCGGAGCATAGGAAAACCCATTGAAAAAGTTTAAAACACTGTCGTTCGTTGAATCGATTTGTTTGCTGTCAGTGATTACTTTTCAACAAAATATGCGTGTCAACTCCGCGCAAAGCACAATCGTATAATTTGATCGTTAAAGATTGTTTAAGGCTGCCTTCGTAGAATGTCACTACATGGGACCCGAAATTGGAACATTTTTTTCGATAAAAGATTCGAAAAAAAAAAAAACTCGAACATTCGTTTTATATTCAAACTTCCTTAGGGTATTTTATAATATTACACATTTATGCATGAATCAATTTTTCTGGTGTAAAATATGTTCCTTACTTTACCTATACCGTAGTGCTAAGTGGGTTTTAAACTTAAAGTATTCACGTGAAAAATTCTATTTTTGGAATATTCCAAAATTTTAAGAATGTTATAACAAACTGATGTATGTATTGCAATATCGCAAACATATGAAAATTGGAACGAATTTCCACGCAGAAAATTATTCCAAGTTTCGATCAGGTTCTTCGACATTGGGCAAAGATAGCCTTAAAGAGGCATGCATTATTTAAGTTACAATTTTAATTTTGCCAAACTCTGCACTAAATAACAAATAATGTAAAAACAAGCTTTATTTTTGAACTTATTACCAAAATCGTATAATATATGCATTTGGTAGCATTTTAATTTAAAAACAAAGTAGGATTTAAAAATTTTATCGAGTTACATCAAACGATAGCGAAGAAAAATGTTTTCAAAGTACGAGTTTCATTTCAATTTACAGTGTTTCGATATCGATACAAGTTTTGGAGCAACGAACTCTGCAACAAATTCTTGAACCTAGACAATGATTGTCTACTTGACAAGCATCTTGAGACCAAAACCAAAGTATGCAGAAGCCTGGGGGTGGACATTTGGGAGCGTCTGCTGGATTAGATTCTGAACCCTTCTGAATTGAGCTTAAAACCGTCACAGTTTCATTTTTGGAAATAAAGTCCCCTGCAGACTCTTCATTTAATTGATCCAATGTTTTTTCTTCAGCTCCCCGAGTGATATTGAACTTTGTTTCATTTTTAGTCAATATTTGGGTCCGATTGAGCAACATCAATGTCTCATTTCCCACCATTACCTCTGACAGATTAAGTAATTTCATTGTCTCATTTACCGCCATTGTCAGAGTTAGATTAAGCAGAGTTTCATTTTCGGCTAGAGCATCTGTTAGACTGAGCAGTGTCTCATTGTTTTTTGTAAAATTAAGTTCCTCTACTGTTCCATTTCTTTCATTAACATCCAATTCCAATAAGGTTAAATTTCTTTTGAATAGATCAGTTGTGTTAAAAGAAGTTTCTGACCCTGGTTGCAAAAGCGTTCGGTTGTTTGTAAAAGTAGAGTTTCCAAAGATTTCGGTACTGTTATAATGGAAAGCTTCGGTTTGAGACTGATTTAGAGCCAAATGTGGGGAATCCGAGTCAACATCTGACATGGGTAGTTTTGTATCCAAGAAACTATGAAATTCATTTTCTTCAAAAATGTGATCGGTTAAAGGATCGGTAAAATTAAAAACTTCCATAGCCTTGACAGCATTTCTTGCCACTTCTGAACTGATCAAAAAATTGAGACCAATACCAGATAATATTCCTCCAGAATTTTGACCTTCATTTGATTGCTCTACTATAGGAACTTTATTTATTAACTTCTCACTAACATTGACGAAGTTGTCCAAATCTTGTGGCGAAGTCTCATTTGTCAAGAAATTTAAAAGAAAAGAATTATTGGTATTGGAATCATTAAAATGCCCTTTGTGATCTAAAAGTATTTCATTTAAATCAATTGAGTGGTTTTGCATTGAAATTGTTTTATTAATGTCCGCAATAAAGTTTGAGGCATTTTCATTTCGTGAAACATTTGGAGATGAATCGAACAATACAGTAGATGAATTTCTAAAATCTTGTTCTTTACTTGCGTTACTCAAGGTTTGATTAATTGGAATACTGTCTAAAGCATTTTCAGTTTTCAGTTCACTTTCACCTAAAAAAAAAATTATCCGCCATTAAAATTTTATTTGATATAAAATAACGTTAACTAGTTTGGAATTTTTCGATGTCAAGGTCGTGTATTAAAGGAGTGATTACGAGTCTTTAGTTGTAACTAAAGGACTGGTTATGAGTCTTTAGTTTATGAGTCATTAGTTTAGTAATAACTACTTCGTAAGCAAGCATCGATCACGAAATTTTCTAAATCTTGAAGATGCTATGAACATTCGATATCCATATTCCTTGTTAACGTCGCGCGTTAATTTACTGTGAATTATTGGTAATGATTCAGGAAAGTACTTGGCTACTAAATGGTTTCCGCTTTCAACATTTTGAATGGCTTGTTAGTAATTTACAATTATATTAACGATTTGGAATATCGGATTCAATTAAAATTTCAATAAAACGACGTCCACATTCATATTCAGTATAAGATTCGGTTTCCGGGCTAAATACGGCATTATATTTTTGAAAAACTTATTTGAAATTAGAATTCTCATGCGTGGTATCAAGGTGCATGCTTGGTAGTTGCAACTTGGCTACATTTAAAATTTTCGCATCTCAACGTCAGAATTTATGTATACAATTCTGCAAGAAACTTTAAACTTAATGTTTAAGACATTTTACAATAAAATAACTCGCGAACGTTAATTTTATTTTCGGTTACCTTTACAACACAGAAAACTATTAAATAAAATTTATGTAACTTCAGAAAGACTTAATTTTATAAAATATTTTACTTCGTTCTTAAACATTATCGAGACGACCTTTACAGCTATTTAAAAATATTTATAGATATATTGCATAGCATAAATAAGACTGTTTCAGATTTTAGTTTATTAAACATTTCTGGTTGGCCATTTAGTTCTATGCTCTGAGAACCAGTTATAGCCAATACGCCTGGTAATGTCTAATTACTAAGAAATAACGAAACTTACTCTAACTGTATTCCACTTTCTACATCAATATCACGCCAATTCGAACATTTAACGGAACGCTTCATTCCGTTAAATTCGAACATTTAACGGAACGCTACTCGTCGGTTCCAATTTCGTTATTCAACCAACCAGGTAATCGCAGTTCCAAATGGTTTCAGAATTTTAAACTATTGTTACCGTTTCGCAAACCAAAATGTGAAATTATTCTGGCTTCGAAAACAGTCAACAGAAAATCAAAGAATGGAATGGAAAAAATGATCCTTTATATTTTTGAAAATAAAGTTTCATTGGATCAAAGAAATAAATACTTTAAAGGGGCAAAATTCTCACTAATTTTTTTACAGTATTAACTCGTTCACACACACATTTATATTCATGCACTACATTTAAGAAAAAATGTGTGCTACAATTAAAGTTCAGAATTTTCCAATACTATGTTACTTGTTTCAAGCTTTCTCAGTAAACTATTTCATATCATTGAATTCTGTTTTGGATTAAATTCTGAAAAATTTTACATCAAATTACAAGTACCGTTCTTATAGAATGATAAATTATACATTTCATTAAAATATAAAAATAAGTCACAAATGCTTACTTATATTCCTTGAAATTGAATTCGATTCTACGTCAAAAGCATCAGATGTTTTCGAGTTTTTAACAGGATCTCGATCTTGAATAATTTCATTCTCTTGCGTTGCGCCTTTGATCGAATCACTTGAATTTATCACCGAAATATCCGAGAAATTTGTAAAAATACTCCGAGTAGGATTCAAATGTTCTGAAATATTGTTCCATTCTACAGTACCATTTAAAATTTTATTTTGAGAAGACAGGGAGTTTTCAATGAAATCTTCTCCATTATTGTCTTTCATACTAATATGTTCCATTTCGTTTGACTTAAAATTTCTCGATACAATGCCCGCATTGCATCTTCCGATACATAAAATTACTAAAACTACTATTTCAAAAACCATTGTCACCGACCGGCTGAACGACTTAATCTGTAATTCACAACTCTAAGAGCAAACCAATATCTAGATGCTGGATATCTGGGTTTCTGACTTCACTTCAGTACTAAATATCATTGACTTCTAGTTTGTTTTAAAGTTTACCTTCTCAACAATAGTTATAGGCTTTTGATTGATTGATTAAGGAGGGATGTAGGACAAAAAGGCCATTATCCCATAGGTATAGGCGGTTGTAAGTAAGTGATTGCTTACTAACATCACACTGAGAGGCAACACAAGGGCTATTGGCGATGGACCTCATAATTCTGAACCTAAGTCAAGTGACAAAGATGATGCGAGATCTGGCATCACCCTCTTCAAAATTCCACATAACGCCACGGAAGGGCCTCGATGCAAAACTAACCTGCATCAACCCCGCTACACGGCCGGTCTTTAGAGGGCTCGTATCCACGACTCGACGGAAAACAGCATCGATTGCGAGATCATGACCACTCGTCTACCGCTGCCACAGTGATAGGCGGCATAATAGCCTTAATTATCTGCATTTCAGAATTACAGTATTCAATGTCATTCTCAAACTTGAGAAAATTTTTTCACTCGATCACATTTTTATAATAAGACGCTATTATTTTAAAATTCCCAGGCTTTCAGAAATTGTTTGAACTGTACACAATGGACAATCTCATAATTCGAATTTTTGGACAATCTCACAATTCGAATTTTTGGACAATCTCACAATTCGAATTTTTGGACAATC
>BMAW01047059.1:27503-46355 GCA_019974015.1 Nephila pilipes | reverse complement strand
TTTTTGGACAATCTCACAATTCGAATTTTTGGACAATCTCACAATTCAAATTTTTGGACAATCTCACAATTCAAATTTTTGGACAATCTCACAAGATTGATATTGGAATTCGAATTTTACATAGCCTAGATTGCCGCAAAAGACTTCAATTGTTATATTTTCCGAAATATAATAAAAAGATGGTTGGTTTTATTAAAGTCACACTAGAAACAACACGAGGACTACTGGCGACGGACATTGCAATTTTGAACCTCGGTCAAGTGACAAGGACAACATTAGAGCTCGCACCTCTCTGTCGTAACGTTCCCAAAACGTCAAAGGGAGAACTCTTTGAACCTCGACAGATTTAACGTACATCAGCCCTGGCTACAAGGTTTGAACCCACGACTAGACGAAAACCGCCACGAATCCACTACCATGAGCACTAAGCTGCCGCAGCCACCAGAATAAAAAGAACCAATGGAATTTTTTATTCAAGCAAATATTTTGAAATGTTTTTGGGGCATTCCAACGATAGATATAACATCCAATTGGTCAAAAAGCAAAATAGAAGAGATATTGAGTGTTTGAATCATCAGTAAAATGGTCATAATTCCAGTGCTTTGACCCAAACTCCATTGACAAGATAATGTACGTATCTGTAGAAATGATTAGGATCGTATTCTTTTGACCTGAGGAAAATACGCGTCTCATAGAAACCGCCGCTGGGATATACTTAAAATAGACTCACAATGCAATATTACTTTCAAAAAACGAAATGCAGTTTTGGACAATGCAGTAGTTAATAAGCAAGTATTCAGAGCTCTCTTGCAAAAGATCAAGTGCTTTAATACCTATTCAATTAAAAGAATATTCCAAAGATGATAAGAGTGTTGGTGCTTCTTGTCCCATAAAACTGAATAAGTACAGACCGGTTGATGAATATTTTAAAAATATTAAATTTACAAATCTTTGTTAGTCACATAATAGTGACAAGTAATACAAATATAAAAATAGGTACAAATTATCATATAAGTACGATAATTATAAAAAATATGCGTGTGAAATGTAAGCCTTTTAATACATTCAAGGACGAAAATTTTTTAAATGAGAATGCATTATGATTTGGATTTTGGAGTAAATTATGAAGTGTGCTTCCCTTTTCGACATTCTTTCTCCGTAAATTTACTTAAGAATTCATAGCGATTGGTGAAACTAATACGAGTGGAATCCTAAAAAATCATTTCTCATCTACAGTTTTGAAATATTTATTATTTATGTAGACAGGATTCGGTTACTTTGCTATTTATACATCAAAAGCAACCAAATGGCCTTAAAAATAATTCCTACTTAAAAGAGACAGAGTATAGGCACGAATCTACGGCTCGTTCTAGTTTCGTTACTAAAATTCTAAACTTCTAGACGCTCACCCTCAATCGGCAAATCATCGAACCCATCGAAAATAGGAAAGATAATTTTCAGAAAACTATGAGAACATTTAAAGATACTTTTGAAACCATTAAATTTTAGAAAAAAATTCACTGCTGTTTATATTTCCATAATTTTTTATGGATATATCATGTTTTAAATGAATTACATTTCATGCATTGAAAAACGAGCAAATTATTTATGATTATAATTCTTTTTCCCTCTTTTGGGGTGTAGAATTAAAACCATGACGGTTAATAAATGCATATTTTGTAATTGTAAGGCTTATGATTCTATTGAAGCAGTGGTAAAAGCATTGATTTTTTTTCTACTGTTCTAAACGGGTTTTTTTTTTTTTTTTTTTTTTGCTAACAAGATAAATAAAAGTAAATTTCGTATATATTTCGTAAAAAATATCATTATATTTTAGTTTTGCTTCTAATTTTTATCAATTTATAATATTACACATCAATCGAGAATCAAAGGAAATAAATTACTACGCTTTATGAATTGTGATCGCGGACTCGTGGCGGCGTTGTTTTCTTCGGGTCGAGGATTCGAGCCAAGATGCCACTAATTGGCGTGGTGTGGAAGTTAGGAGAGGGAAGTGTTAGCTTGGGTGTCGTCCTCGTCACTTGACCCAGACTCAAAATTACAAGGTCCGCCACCAATAGCCTTCATGTTTTGCTTCTAGTGTAGTGTTGATAAAACCAATTAATCAAGATGCCACTCAAGACGTACCGCGTAGCGGAACTGATGCAGGTAAAATCTGGTCGAGGTCCCAAATCCTCCAATTGGCGTGGTGAAGAAGTTTGGAGAGGGTGGTGATAGTTAAGGTGTCCTCGTCACTTGAGAGAAGCTCAAAATTACGAGGTCTCTCCCCAATAGTCCTAGTGTTTTTTCTCAGTGCGACGTTAATAAACATTCACATCAACATTCGTATTATAAATTAGCACAACTTCCAGAAAAGTTTAGAATTTAAATAGAATATGCGTTATTATCTTTCCTCAAAAGGTCTTTTAAAATTCTCCAAATTACATCTAAAATATATGTAATATGCTAAAGAGAAAATACGCGAGCTTTATTTCCTTATAAAAGTACAATTGTCTTTTTCGTTTCTCTTCTGGGAATGAATACTTTTACTCGTGTTTGAGTATACGTAGGAAGGATAAATAAAAATGTAAAATGTCACTGGATAACTTAATGGAAGATAAAAACTTGGAAAGACGTAATTAAATATTCCTGGGTAATATTCTTGGACACGACGAACAAAATTGCAATTAGTGGGACAATCCTTGTTAAGAACATTGTAAATCATCCTGTATATATATAAACATTCCAAATTTCTTTTAGATAGACTTGTAGTCTTTGATTTGTAGTCTTATTATACTAATGGCTCATTTCCGTTTAGATAATTAAAAACGATTAACTTCTTTATAAAACAGAAGTAAGAATATAATTCATTTGTTCGCTTTATTCATTAAATTCTCATCTCTTAGAGTAGTCGCGGTAGCCGGCAGCGGACTCGCGGCCAGCGGTTTTCATTCAGTCGTGGGTGCGAGCCTTGATGCCACTAAAAACCCTCCGTGTAGCCGGGGCTGATACACGTTAAATCTGTCGAGGCCCAAAGCCCTCCAACTGACGTGGTGGGGAAATTAGGAGAAGGGTTACCATCTCAGGTGTCGTCCTAGTTACTTGACCGAAGTTCAAAATTACGAGGTATTTTGCCAATAGCCCTCGCATTGCTTCTAGTGCGACGTTAATAAAAAACAAAAATCTCATCTCAGTATAAATAATGACAGAATCTCTGGATTTTCATATGAGTACCGTTTCCTTATCCCCTCAGAGAGTTTTCATCTTAATGCGTGTACGGGCAAACCCTACCCCGAGACAACCTAGTGATCTGTTTCTTTCCCATGAGGTTTCCTTTCTTAGGTAAATAACAGTGACGCAACCCTGGAGATCCTTCTAGATTTTTGACTCTTCTTATCAATCAAAATTTTTATCCTTATTCATTTTTTTCAAACACTACAATTGCACCTGATTTAGCTCAACATAGCCATGTCTGGTTCTAGATCCATCGCTCACTCACTCTTCATTTCTTTTGGGATGATCGCACATACCGGGGTAATGTAATGAACTGTAATATGGAGCAAACGAGAAATCTCGAACAGTCTGTTTAGTAAGCATTTATTCTTAAGATTTCAGTTGATTTACCCGAAGTGGTTTTTTTTTTAATCTTTTTATGTTATTTATTTCTTTTCATTATCATACACAGGGGCGTTTCTCATACCGATAATTCAAAATTATGTCAAATCAAGCTTAAGGAACTCTTCCATAATCAGTGCATAAAATGACAAATGTCGCATATCGAAGCGACACGAGGATTATTGGGGGCGGTAATTTGGAATCACGGTCAAGTGACGACACGGCCTCATTCTTTAAAATTACTCTCCTCGTCAACGTGAAAACTTTGGAGTCCTGACCATTTTGACTTGCATCAGCCGTGCTACACGATTGGTCTTTAGCAGCAGCAAGACTCGAACTGAGGTTTCGATTACAACAAAGGGGGTTCGCGACTATGACTACTAGGCTAACGCGGCTGTTTGAAAATCCCTAATTGAAATATTGTAAATGTGTTGCGTGTGCTAGTTTTGATTTCATTTCAATTGCTGTTAATGTTGCGGGGGTCTCATTTGTTACATTATCCTTAATTATATATATATATATATATATATATATATTATACCCACACACATATAAAGCAATTATTCTAATTAAGAAATTGTAAATATTTAAATTTTTAGGATTTTATGCTAAGAACTAATTATAGTTCATAATTGATTTCTAAAGGAAAAAAAATCTGAATTATTTTTCTCACCTAAACATATAGGTGAGAGCCATTTTCAATATTTGATACTTCAGTTGGAAAATGATTTTGTGGCCGATGTTTGTTTATTGGGCGTTTTCCTGTGATTCAAGGTTCGCTAAGTGATCACGGCAACCTAGTGGACAAGGCAACGGACTCGATGCCGACGGTTTTCGTCGAGTCATAGGTTCGAGTTTTGATGACACTAAAGTCCACCTTGTAGTCGGGGTTGATGCACGTTCAATCTGTCGGGGCTCAAAGTCCTCCCATTTGCGTGGTGTGGATATTAGGAGAGGGAAGGGTACCAGCTCTGGTGTCATTTTTGTCGCTTGACCGAGGTTCAAAATTGCGAATTCCGTCGACAGTAGCCTGTGTTGCTCCTAGAGCGACGTTCATAAAACCGAACCAACTGAAGGTACGTTAACCTCATCTAATACACCTCGTCATTTGGAAAGGTTAGCGATGTTTATAAATATGTCGAGTAGTGATGCGAGAGTTGCAACGTGGGATTTATCATGAAAAACACTATAAACTTTTTATTTTTATCGTAGATAGTACAAATAATTTAATTATATTTTTTATAAAAATATTTGCCAGACATTTGTTTATTTATCTATTTATTTACCAATTTTTTTATCCTCCACGTGGCAGGAGGAAAACTGAACAGGTTCTCCACTTTACTAACTTCTTCATCACGGCAACATGAGCCCCCATTGAACGGGCATCTACCCTGACTCTTCTTTAGCTGACTCGAACACGAGCTCACACACTCGGTTTCAGTAATTCCCAAAGGAAGAACGGAAAGATAACTCGGAGACCTTGGTTTCAAAAATCCCGTACTTGAAGAAGATAAGTCCCTTTCTTTTACAATACATTTATTACACTTCCTTGTAGTTCAACCAGGTTTTCAATGTCAAATCTGGTATTTTTACTCTTGAAATTCACAAAAAGTCTAACCTTAAAGTAATGAATTTTTTTTATGAGTAGCCTTGCATGAAATAATGCGAAATAGATAAAAGTGTGGACCCAGAATTTTAATTCATCTTTCGAGAAACACAATTTAGAAATGCTGAAAGAAGGGGAGAAAAAAAAGGCTTATAAAAATGTGCATTGCGTAAGAACTAATCCTGTTCCATGACTTTGCATTAGTATTTTAATAGATTGGTTTACTGTAAGGAACGCTACTGGCTGTCTGTTTCTGTACAAAGGTTTACTTATCGCAGCCAATACGCTTCGTCATCTTCATTGGTTGGATTTGGCTTTTTATTAGAGTCGCACTAGAAGCAACCCGCGGGCCATTGGAGACGGACCTCGTAATTTTGAATCCCGGCCAAGTGACAAGGACGACACCTGAGCTCGAACCTCCATCTCCAAATTTCTACACCACGCCAATGGGAGTATCCCGACAGATTTATCGTGTATCATCCCCGGCTACACGGCGGTTCTTGTCAGGTGAAGATGACGACATCGAAGCTAAAAATTCCTTAGTCCATTATTGTTTATTCTATATTTGTCTCGAATCCTGTTGTATTTTTGAATCTAAAAACTTTGTGTAATCAAGCGATTAAATTTACTATGAAACTGCGAAGAGATAATTTATTAATTTTTTTTTATTGGTCAAGAGTTTGTGTAAAAATCACATCGAAAATGCTTTGGGCACTCAGTAGAAAAAAATAAATACATTTCAATTCATTTGATTACAAATCTAGTTTTTGTAAAATAAATCAAAAATTTGTGCGACAAAGAAAACCATATTCTAACAGTTAAATATATGTCCAAAAATTATTTATTTAAAATTTTAATAAAAAAGTTTTGCTGACATGAAAGCTTTTGAATTTAACAAAAGAAAGAAAAAACCATTAGATAATCATAATACGCGAAACAAAATTTAGAGAATCATGATCTTTTTCGGTATTGCAAAAATGCGTGAGCTGCAGTTGCAATGTCTCAGGTGAAAATTCCATTCGTGAAACAACAGACCGGAAGAAGATCATTGCGTCGAGAACAATCGTCTGATGTGCAGCTGCGAGTTTGTGCACCTTTCAGGTTTACATTCTAAATCATTTTCTACAGTTACATGTCGGCGGCTGAAACGTACCATTCTGACAATGGTTTACAACAAGGCGTATTGGATGCGGTTAGAGAATCTTTGAGTCGGGTAGAAATTGACCGTCGGACGAGCTCAATACAACAAATATAACACACACAATGTCATTTTATTAATAATACTGAACCTACAAAAAACTTACTAGTTACACACATGAGCTCAGTGGATAAAAAATTAGGAACACCTTGCTAATCACCATTATTATAGTACGAGAAGGCTTTGACGACTTCAAATTTTCTTCTAGGTATGGACTCTACAAGTTGTTAATCTTTCTTACGTTTAGGTCCCACATGATTTGGCCTAGTATAGCCAGATATAGTTCTTGTGTAGTAAATTTCACTCCCTCTACCAGTTGATAAAGCCGTTGAGGAGGAATATTAGCTTTTGCTGACAAAATAAGAGCTCATCATATGAGAAAGTGCTGTTTTGGAACTTTTAATATACCTTTTCAACCGCATTCCACAAATGCCTCACACGATTCACATCAATTAACTGAAGGGGTAATTGAAGTTATTGAAATTATGAATCAACCCATCGGAGTCCGGTGGCATAGTGGATTGTTCTCATGGAAATAGCCACGATCGTCAGGATGTTATTAGTTTTATTAACGTTGCACAAGAAGCAACCCGAGGGTATTGGCTACGGACCTCGTAATTTTTAATCTCAAATTACGAGGACGACATCTGAGCAGGAACCACTTTACTAACTTCCCCACCCCTCCATCTGGAATACTTTGAGTCACGACAGATTTAACGTGCATCATCCCCGGCTACACGGCTCTCTTATTTTGTTAGGACATCAAGGCTCGAACCTACGACTCAACGAAAGCCGACAGCCGCGAGTCCACTACCTTGACCACTTGACTACCGCAGCCACACAATCATCAGGTTTTTTTTTTTTAAGTTTAGTCTAAATTAACGTCGCACTACAAGCAACACGAGGGCTATTGGCGACGGACCTCGTAGTTTCGAACCTCGGTCAAGTGACGAGGACAACACCTGAGTTGGCACCCCTTCTCCTAACTTCCACACCACGCCATTGAGAGGATTTTAGGCCCCGATAGATTTATTGTGTATCAGCCTCGGCTAAACGGAGGGTCTTCAGCGGCCAAGACTCGAACCCGCGACTGAACGGAAACCGCCACCACAAATCCGAAACCATGACCACTAGGCTACCGCGGCCACTCACGATCATCAGGAAACAATATGATATTTAACGGGTTTACGAAGTCATCAAAGATGTAGAGATAGGCGCTGGCACTGATGGAATTTTCCAATGGAACTAAGGGTATACAGAAAAAATTCTATAGTAGCAGACCATGATTCCGCCGGCATCCGCTTTAACAGTGTGTCCTACCGGATCCATGATTTTTCGAGCTTCTTGCGCTGCAAGCGGATCTGCCATGAACATCATGGTGAAGAAATCTTAACTCGTCAGATCAGACAACATTCTTTCATTTATCAAGTGCTCAATTTCGATCTTCTGTAACCAGCAAATCCATATTCTTCTATTTTGTAGCGAAATCTAAGGGAATCTTGATGGTCAATGGACCTTAAAATATTTTCGTTTTAAGATCAGTCTTGTAAAGCGTATGGCTATGCTTTGGAATGACACTTTGTGTTGCACTGCATTTTGTTGTGCTCTTTTGCTGCAAACAGTGCATGCCAGCCTCCTTTTCTGTTTACAAACGATCTCTATTAGACTGGAAGTTTTTTGAATTCATTCTTTGAAGACGTTGTAAGAGAAATTCCGAGAAGGTTCGCGGCTTTGGAGATACTGCCCCTTCCGCTACCTGCAATCATGTTGCGTTCACTTAGATTTCGTGTAGTCCACAAAAAGAGACGAATTGTAATGTGGATGGTACTTCTGACCAGGAAAATCATTTTATCCAGTTTATTACGTCAACTCACGAATGAGTCCAAGTGGAAGTGAGAGGGTGTTCCTCATTTTTAGCCACTGCGTGTTCTCGGAACTATGTAGGCCAAGGTTAAATGTTTTCCTTATTATGAAACAATTGTATTTAAGACACGAGATTTGTATAAGTTACTGTAGATTCTTGCAGCCTTACTGTCAATTTATAACGCTGATTATGTTGAAATCTTGTAGTCCGGTATAGATGATGTTTTCGCAGATTTCAATACTCTTTATTCTTTTAGAAAAAACTGGATTATCAAATGATTAAGGCCGCGGTAGCTTAGTGTTCTTGGCTTCAGATTCGTTGCCGGCGGTTTTCGTTCAGTCACGGATTCGATCCTTGGCCGCTGAAGACCCGCCGTGTAGTCGAGGCTGATGCATGTTAAATCTGTCGGGGCCCAAAGTCCTCCCGTTGGCGTGGTGTGAAAGTTAGGAGAGGGGGTTCCAGCTCAGGTGTCGTCCTCGTCACTTGACTGAGGTTCAAAATTACGAGGTCCGCCGCCAATAGCCCTCGTGTTGCTTCTTGAGCGACGTTAATAAAAACTAAAACTAAACTAAACTAAAATCAAATGTTTAAGGTGTAATATAACTGGATGAACAGGGGTTGACACGACCCTAGTGAATATACAAAATGTTGATATTTCTTTTTGACCTCAAAAGATAAATTTGTTAGGAATATAAAATATTTAAATTCCTTAATATTAATCGTTGAAATATTTACAATAATGATTGCATTTGTTCTACGTACACAAGTGACCATTTTAAATATTCATTTTACCCATCAACGTATTAAAAATAAAATTTAGAATATTAAGTTACAAAACACTACAAATTATATAAAATATCAATTATTTTCGAAATAGAGTTTCTGATGTATCATAATTTACTAAAATAGGTAAGGGACGTTAATATCATAAGTGTGACAAAACATTATGTCCAAAAATTCGAAAAAACAATTTCTTCAAATATCATTTTCAATGGGATTCAGTAACATACATGAAAATCCTTTGAAGTTCTATTTCATTTTCTTCATATTTGCACAATATTTTAAAATATTTTTAAATCTTTAAACTAAAGAAGATTTTATTCACTACACATATAAATGTTATCAAAATTCCTCTTTTTTTGTGATCAGTACATTTGAAACGTTTTGTCACTCTATCTAATGAACAAAGCTTTATTGGAATATTTTTGAAGTTGGTAGATGAATATGTTGTTACAATGCATTCTTAACTTACCGCTATTACGCAGTGAAGTGTAAAAGAAAAGTGACTCTCAATCGTAAAAACATATTTTATTAGCAGAAAAGTTATCTATTTTTTATTTCCCCCTTAGAAGAGATAAAACAGAGAATTACTCAAGCGAAGCAGCATTACTTCACATTTTTACGAAGGTCGAATAGATTTCTCATCTTCCTTGAAAACATAAGCTTCCCAGTTTGTGTTTATTAAAAACGTGGAAGAATATATTTTTGATGGATCTATAACACTGAATCATAAGCTCTTCCTCGTTGTATCAATTGGTCATAACTTTTTATCTAACGCAACTCCTGAAAATGATCAAACACACTAACGTATCTCAAAACACAAAAATAAAATAATAATAGCTGCTTTTGGAATTTGTTTCTTTCTATTGCTCTATGGCTTCAGTAGCCTAGTAGTCTTGGTCGAGGACCGTCGGTTTTCGTCGAGTCGAAGGTTCGAACCTTGATGACTCTAAATACCCTCCGTGAAGCGGGGTTGATGCACATTAAGTCTTTTAAGGACAAAAATCCTCCCGTTAGCGTGGTATGGAAGTTAGGAGAGGGATTATAGCTAAGACATCGTCCTCGTCACTTGACCGAAGTTCAAAATTACGAGGTCCGTCGTCAATAGCCCTCGTGTAACTTCCAGTGCGACGTAAATAAAACCAAACCAATCTATTGTTCCATGCCGCAAATTTGAATCAGTGGTTAAAACGTACGAGTCCGATAATATAAAGATTGATGTGCAGCTCTTTAGAGAGGAGTTTAAACTTATTTCACGATCTTTCAACATTGTTTTAAATATTTTTAAAACATTTTTCTACTGTGTGTCGCTTGTCATACTATATTCATCTTTTTCTCCTTAGGGGTTTACGGGCTTACCTTCTCTAGGTAAGTATAAGCATCATGAGCCTAAGGAACTCTAGCGATCTTTTATTTTCACATGGGGTTTACTGTGGTTGTAGAAGGAGTTGCCCGATTGCAATGAAACTTCGTAGGCGAAGACATTTGGATCAAACATGCAAATTATTAAAATTTGGTGTTCAATGAATGAATAGCGGGAGCTGCAGCGCATCGGAACTGCGCACTCAGCAGGTGTATATAAGAAGCGATTCTCAATCTGATAGTCAAATTTTCTGTTGCATTGCGATTTAGGATACCTTTCAACGATTGAAAAAAGGCCTCGTCGTAGGATTCGAGCTCATTACGAGCAAATGTCAGAGTTTGAAAGAGGTCGTATCATCGGATTGAAACAGACAGGTTGGGCAAATCGGAGAATCGCTCGTCATATGGGTCGAAGCGATGCGACGATTAGAAGATGCTGGCAAGAATGGTGAACAATGGCATATTTCAGTGTCGGGATGATATCGGTCGACCTAGAGTCACAACAGATCGGGAGGACAGAGGGATTGTCAGATCAGCTATCACAGCGCCTGATTCATTGTTATCAACCATCAGACGGGAGCCCCGCACACGAGTGTCCACCCTGATCATTCACAGAGGCTGATAGAACAAACTCTCCGCTAGTACCGTCTGCTATGCCACCTGCCACTCCCGTCTGCACCCTGTCGAGCCAGATTACAGTGGTGATAGCTAGATCAGGTTGGAATAATGCTGACTGGAACGTATAGTGTTTAGTGACGAATCCCGCTTCCAACTGTGTCCTGACGATCATGGAAGACATGTCTGGAGACACCCACTGCAGAGTGTCGATCCTGCTTTCACTATTGCACGCCACACAGGACCTCAACCGGGAGTTGTGGTCTGGGGTGCCATATCCCTTGATAGCCGGACCCCTTTGGTCGTCATTAGAGGCACACTTACAGCACAGTGGTACGTTGACGACATTCTGAGATCTGTTTTTACTACCGTTCCCTTTGCAGTACCTTGGCATTATTTTTCAGCAAGATAATGCCAGACCACATATGGCACGTGTTGCTATGAACTGTCTTACAGCTTGACAAACACTTCCTTGGTCAGCCAAATTTCTCTTCAATCGAGCATGTCTGGGATATGATGGAAAGGCGACTGCATCTACCAGGGAATGTTGATGACCTAGTCCGACAAATGGACAAATTTGGCAAAAAACACCACAGGAGAGAATGATGGAGCTGTATCACTCTATGCCACGTCGTATGGCAGCTTGCATCCATGCTAGAGGTGTGTCCACACTTTATTAAGCTCGTTACTTTGTAACTATATAACTCTGAAATAAATCATTAAATTTTTCTGAAATTTTAATCATTTTCTATTCTGTATATAATTTTCCTATCCGCCAATTTTTGTTTTCATCGGACAACTCCTTCTTGGTGCGTCGTTTTTTTTTTTTTTGTTATAGAGTCTCTCTCTCTTTCTCTGTATATATATATAGAGAGAGAGAAAGAGACGGAGAATATATATATATATTCTCCGAATATTGAGGAGAAATAAGGATATCTAAGATAACGTGATAACGTGAGGTATAATAAGATAAAGTGAGGGAAGAAATAAGGATATCTAAGAATAATGAGTCCTTTTCAGCTTAAAGTCGTTTATTGCATTGTAGGTGAACAGGATTTTTGGAAGCATTTTGAAGCTAATGCATAGTCGTGTGTATTACATAGCTATCAACAAAGCGAAAAAGTGCATGAAAGAAAAAGGCCAGTGTCAACTTAAATGCTTTGAAGAAACTGGCAATTCCCGGAATTCTGCTTGGGTTGCACTTAATAGGGGTTGGGGATCACACTGAACTTTGCAATTAAAAAAAGACAGTTGCCGTTAAAAAGCTCATAAAAGGTGGTTGGTAAATTTGATTCAGTGCAAAAATTAAAACATCGATAAAGATCAAGTTAAAAGAGAAGAAAAATAGTTGATAACTTTGGTTGTGTGTGTATATGTATGTTTATCGCAATTTTCACTTTGCTGATAGTTATGTAATGCACACCACTTTACCTTCGCTCCATAAAGTGTTTCCATGTTTAACAAATCCTTTTCAACTTCAACGCAATAATATACTTGAAGCTAAAATTGAATGATTATTCGTCTTGATTTCCTCTCTTAAGATTCGGCAAGAATTATACAAGAATAGGTATGATAGTGGCCACTAGCCAAGTTCGACAAATCATCAGATATGAATGTTCTATGTCTGCATCTAATGTAGTGTAATTTTTATCAAGACCTAAATTCAGTGAAAGAAAAAATTTCCGCCTTTTAAGCAAATCGAAAATCTGAAAACTTTCTTCTAAGCAAGAGCAATGCTATTCAAAATTTTATTACATACATAAATAAATAATACATGCATAATTAAGTTTTGATTATTAATATCTTCTTAACCCATTAAACGCCGCTATATGAGCCACTCTGAGAAAATTAAAAAATTTGTATGTTTTAAGATACAATATACGTCTCTAATCATATGTAATTTACATTTAAAAAATTTTTGTTTGGTTAAAAGACATGATATGTGTGGTCTCAAAATGGGAGATTTGGCGCCTAATAGGAATAACAGAGATACATCCGCCACAATGTTGAGAAATGAATGTTTAAATTTAAAATTTTGCTTAATCAAGTTAGAATTACCCGAAATTATTTTTAAATGATTAACAAAGTTAATTATACATTCCTTAAAATAATATTAAATATGCTCAAATCATCAAATAAAGAACTCGTATATTTTTTTATCTGTTTAATTTTTTTTTACATATTTGTATAAAACGGAAGTAAGTAATTTTTGCCAACATGACATTACATTTCTTGCACCATAGACAAGTATTATTTTTACTCATTTTACATTTTGATTGCTTGCCAGCCTGTGTGAGAAAATGATTCATACCATCGAAGAGTTTGTCAGAGTTCACTGGTGTGTTAGGTCCAAGTCTAAGTATTGACAACGATTCCAGTCTCTCTGATTTCATCAAACATATCACAATGTCTCGTAAAAATGTTAATTGAGACATCTTGCTATGGATTCTCCAAGCCACTACCACAGCCATGTTCAGAGTGTCTGTAAAAAATGTCCATAACCATTTCTTACCCTTTATTCTTGGTTGTTAAAAACTCAAGGAGTGATCAAGATCTACTCCGCCCATATTTTTGGTATGAGATCCAAATATTACTGATTGAGGCAAATCAATCTTTTATTTAGATTTTTGACACAAACGTTTTGCTTGCCCCATAGGCTCCATTCATCCAAAATTTGAAACTAAGCAACAATTTTGTTGTTCGTATGTTGCCTTTGACTTTTATTCAAGTAATCTTCACCACATGAAAAAGAATTACCTTTTAGACACCTCTTTTTCGATGTAATTTTCTTTTCTAGTGTTTCACCGTTTCAAATTAAGTTTCCCTTCTCCGCATATGACAGCTAGCTCTACTTTATGTAAATTTTCATTATAGTTTTCTTCATCAGTTATCTGACCAGGGTTAGGGGGCAAACAAGTGATACTGCACTCATCTGCTGAGAAATCGTCCGGATCTAATGTTTCCATATAGTCTAAAGCTTGCTGCCCAGTAAAAAACTTAGCAGAATTTTTACTTTAAAAAAAGTAAAGAAATTTCTTGATAACGAACCTTGCTTATTGAAGGTTTAGCTAAGAATGCTGACCAAGAATTTATTACACATTTATCTAGGATATTCTTCAGAACATAGTGGAATATATCACCTGCTTTTATAAAAACACCTACCCATGATAAATTAAAAAAAAAAAAAAAAAAACTGCCCTTTAATAACAAAAGAAGAAAAACAGACAGAACAGGTTTATTAAGACAAAATAGTTGATGACTTGATTCTGTTAATCAGAACACGCCAAGTCTCACATTTTGGGACTTTTTTAAACAAACAACTGTAAAACCAATTAAAATAATTTTATAGACCCCTGTTTGTTATGATTTCAAAAAAGAACTATTTGTTTTCTACATCCAATGTTTTTAAACTCCCGCACTCGATTTAATTAATTTTAGTGAATGTTTTTCCTAATGAAGTTAAAAATGGAAATTTTGCTAAAATTTGAATTTTTTTTTTAAAACAAATAGAGTTTCCATTGCATGTTCTGAAACAATTACCAATGAAGCAAAGAACTTCAATATTCAATGAAAAAGGTAAAAAAATATGTGTATCATAATTACTTGTGAAGAAAAAAAATTTTAATCAAAGGCCCCTAAAATAGGAGACTTATAGTTTAATGGGTTAATACCTTATAAATCACAGCTATTTTTATGTCCACAAAGTGAATATATTGCTATTTTATAAGTCAATTTTGTGAATATGAAAATTTTGAAATGACAAATATTATATTGTGTATTATGCATTATGCCAAATTTTAATTTAATTCTATTTTGATGATTTATTGTGTGGTATATTTATAAAAAAATATTTCAACAGATAAAATTTGCTTGATATTTTATTGAACTTTCTATAAACTAGTTTTCTTCTAACATTTAATTTTGTAAAAGTGAAAAGTTACTAAGAGTTTATTTTATAACTATAATTAGTGAGTTTAGGGACTATTAAAAAGTATTGCATCGTGTGTTGTGTTTTACATTAATTCCAAAATTCATTAAATGTGTGGTTTGCAAGAGTCTTAAATACAAAAATGGGATATTTTATAGAAATTATCCCATTTTTTTTTGAAATTTATGGAATATTTGGAAAAGGATTACAAATAATTTATTTTGATATGCATGGTAACAATATAAAATGGATATAATTATTAGAAATATTTTTGATCTTTATATATTCTTTGAGTCAAATGAAACATGCTCTTTTACTGAAGTGATTAACTGAGAAATGACAAATATAATGTTTGTTTTGAAATGAATAACTAAATCCGTGTTTTGGTGAAATGAAAATATTTTTAAAATGTTTAATTGTCAATTGTAGTCTAATTTTAAAAGATGTTTAGTTTTGATAGGAAAGACTCTCTCTGTGGCTCAGATGATTTATCAGGCCGATGTATTTTAAAGGTAAAGATAAATTAATATATAAATAACATAAATATAAATAATTGTCAACTTCCAATATTCTCCGACCTCTGAGGGTACAGTTATCTCCTTCTGACAGTTCCACAGAAATATTTGAGAATGCTAGATAAATAAATAATAAAATAATTTTTCAGTTTTGCAAATAACATAGTTTCGTAGGGTCGAGCCACTGGGAAGGCGCCTCTATGAATCCAATTTTGAGGAGAGGGGGGAGGAATTGTGATGAAAACCCATGTTATCAAATTATTTCTTCTTTTTAACATTTTTCTCTTTTTCGACTTTCTATTTTTTTACACCCAACTAAATCCTACCAACCAATTTTGTTGCAGGTTTTAACTCAAATTGTCACCTTCGTTTTGTAAAGTCGTGCGTGTGGCTATCCCAAGTCTCTACTAGCTGTAACCTAAGCCTCCATATTTTCCTAGGGTATTTGTTGGTGCGGTGTGAAAGTTAGGAGAAGGGGGTGCAGCTCAGGGTCATCCTCGTCACTTGACTGAGGTTCATAATTACGAGGTCCGTCACCAATAGCCATCGTGTTGCTTCCAGTTGCGACGTTAATAAAAACTAAACTAAAACTTTCTAGGGTAGTTAAACCGACGTTAGCCGTTGGCCGCTCTTTTTACATTGCTTCGTTAGCCAGCGCATTTGTCTTAAAGTGAGGTGACTGACTACGTTTAAAACATGATTTTCAGCCAATATTTAAAATTTTATAATTTTTCCTGTTTTAAAACTCAACTCATCAGCTTTCTAAAACTGTTGTTTTTTTTAAGTCTAGGTTAAGTAGAAACGAAATTATAGGGAAATAAAAATTACGTCACAGCTGTCAACCAAACCTGAAGTACCGATTTAGGGCTATTTATATGATCAAAAGTTTGATGATTCATCATAATTTCACAGTAATTTATGTAAAATATGTAATAGTTATAGTGAAATTATTATTGAAATGTTCAATAAGCCAGCCACAAAATTTCAAATTACTTTTCATGAATTTCTGTGATGGTGAATCGCAATAGGCAAACATCTCATATTGATTACATCTCGCCTTTTGAAACCAAAATTGCTTATAAGTATTTAAATAACATAGTAAATCATTTTTCATAATATAATTGTTTTTTTATGAAATATAATTAAACAAAACGTTCTTTTTTAAATTTAAAATGGTTGGATTAAGTCACAGTCGTAATAGGAAGTGAAAATTCCTCGGTAATCGATATGTCAATAAAAAAGTTGACTCTCTGATTAATAATACCGTTTCAAGTGCTGAAAAACTTAGGAAACTTGATAAACATTTAAATGCTGATGACCACAGGAAGGAAAAAACAATGTCTGCTATCGTACAATAGCTTTAGACGTACCAATTAATGCTTTTACCTTTTTATTGTGTTCATCCCGTCTTAAAAATAAATCGAAATTGGTTGAAGATTCCAAATTTGGTTTCTCTTTAAATCTCACTTTACATTGTGAACATTGCCCTTTCTCTTTTGGATTTTGCACATATAAAAATATCAAACTAAACAACGAAGTGAATACTAGATTTGTGTATGTTCTTCGACTCATTAGAAAAAGGTATACAGCTGGGGAATAAAGTTGCTCCAACTTTAAATACGCTCTTGATGTCCCTTAGACAAGAAGAAAAAAAATTCTTCATATTGCTGCATCTGTCGCTAATTGGTCATGAACGTGGATTGCAGAAGCAACAATACGAAAATCAACTAATCAATTCACATAATTTGGGGTGTCTCTCGATGGAACATCGAGGCTACTCATAGTTTAAGGGTTTTGTGAGAGAGATTTAGTTCAACTGGAAGTTTTAACTGGAAGAGTTCTTGACATTGAAATCATGTCACAGTTCTACAGAATTTGTAATAAATACAAAAATCTCTCTATCTTATCACAGCATAAACCCAATCATTCTTGTGCAAATCACAGTGGATCATCGAGTAACAAGGAAGTTTTTTATGTCAGCGTTTATCGTATATTTAAACCTTCTGAAAGCTTACGTTCTCTTCGATACACCGATTACTTCGGAGATGGAAACTCCAAAGAATTTAATGCAGTTCGAGATATTTATGGCAAGGAATCTGTGAGAAAGCTTGAGTGCATCGGGCATATTCAAAAAAGAGTTGGAGTACACCTTCACAAATTAAAAGCTAATAGAAAAGGACTTGGTAGCGAGGGAAAACTGACAGATAATTCTATAAATAAATTACAAAACTACTATAGAATAGCTATTAGGGAGCCAATGTGGGAAATATATTATACATGCAAAGTGCCACAATTGCTGTATTTTCCCACTATTATTCAAGTGAAAATCAATGCATGGAGAATTTCCTAAAGGTGTGAACAGTTGGTGTAAATATCAACGAGCTATTGCTTCGGGAAAACTTTACTAGGATACCGGTACGAGTCTACATCAAAATGTAATAAATATAGTTAAGCCCATATACATGAAGTTATGTGACCTAAAATTACTTTTCCAATGCCTTCATGGTCTAACTAAAAATGTCAATGAAAGTTTTAATGTCTTATAGTCGGTAACAACGAAAAATGTTTTCGTTGAAGCAAAAACTTTACACCTAAAATCATACTTAGCCGTTATCCAATTAAATGATTGATTTTATAGATTACTAAAAAATTTAGAGGAATTAGATATTACTCCAGGTCATTATACACAGTTCATTAGTGTAGATGCAATTCGCGTGAGTGAGTGAATGTAAAAGTCATTGGCGCCAGAAGCAAATGGGGCTGCTCTGCGCCAAACAAGATTTAACTGTAGTCTAGACGCGAAAAAATTGAAAAAAAGACACAAATTGGTTGACAAGAAGGAGGCTCGAAAATAGCGAAAGATCGCTAGGGTAACCCACAGGGGGTGGGGGTACATCACCGTGTTTACCTAAGACAGTAAGCCCCATGGGAATGAAAAAGATCACAGGGTGCCTCGGGGTCAGATGAAAATCACATAGATTTTTCAGAGCGTCATTTTTTTTACCTGAAACTAAAGAGACCAGGAAAAAAAAAATCGGGCATCATGAAAGAAAAAAGGGTTACACATGAAGGTGTGACATACAAATGTGGATGATTTTAAATGTTTGAGCTTTCTTAGTTTCTTAAGTAAAATAAAAAAGTAAATTTAAGTAGCTTTTTCAGGAAAACGTGATTTTCTTAAAAATGTTGCTTAGTCAAAATATGACTTTAAAAATGTTATTGAGATATCTATGAAAACAATTTTTGAACTGCGATTTTGTTTCAGTATTGTTAAGCCTGTGAACTAAAGATTTAGTTTTAAAATTGATGTATTTTCATTTAAAAGTATTTTTGTACAATAGTTATTAGTAAATTTGATTTTTTTAAAAA
>BMAW01047059.1:0-27478 GCA_019974015.1 Nephila pilipes | reverse complement strand
AAAAAAAATCAAATTCCACTAATAACTATTGTACCAAAAATGCTTTAAATGAAAATGCATCAATTTTAAAACTAAATCTTTAGTTCACAGGCTTAACAATACTGAAACAAAATCGCAGTTCAAAATTGTTTTCATAAAATGTAATAACATTTTAAAAGTCATATTTTGACTAAGCAACATTTTAAGAAAATCGTTTTTCCTGAAAAAAGCTTCACTTAAATTTACTTTTTTTATTTTACTTAGAAATAAGAAAGCTCAAACATTTAAAATCATCCACATTTGTATGTCACACCTTCATGTGTAACCCTTTTCTTCCATGATGCCTTTTTTTTTCTGGTCTCTTTGGTTTCCGGAAAAAATGACATCTGAAAAAATCTGTAATGCGTAAATAAAAAAAAAAAAAAAAAAAAGAAATTATCACGATGAGCTACAAGTTTTCTAGATTTAAATAAATTTCTTAGAATTTATTTTATTGTGTTTATATACCTATGTCATAAATGTGTATTACAAAAATTAAATTTAAATTAATACAGCAGAGAATTTTCTGTGGAGTGTCATGCGTTTTGGTCAAATTTCACCAAATATATATTTCTCCTAAATTTCTTTAATTTATTAAACATTGTTTAAGAAATGTAGTATTTTTGGCTTCTTTTTTAAATTTTTTAATTTAATAGTTTTGATTCATATCTTTATATAAATGTGGTGAAAATCTATTTCAGTACTATTTTTTTTTTAAAAAAAAAAAAGTTACTTCAAACGTAGTCTGATACCTTATAGAGCTTGTATTGAGGTCATGGACACGGATTCGCGGCGGCGGTTAACATCGAGTCTTGGGTTCAAGTTTGATGCCTATAAAGACCCACCGTAATGCACGTTTTTGATGCACGTTAGATCTGTTGAAGTCCTCCCGTTGGCGTGGTTGGGAAGTTAGGAGAGTGTTTACTAGTTCAGGTGTCGTCCTCGTCACTTGACCGAGGTTCAAAATTATGAGGTTCATCGCCAATAACCCTCGTGTTGTTTCTAGTGCGATATTAATAAAACCAAATTTGCTTATATTGTGACGTTCCTGTTTAAACCGTCTTCAATAGGAATAAACTATGTTAATTCGCAAATACGAAAGGATTGAATTCTTTCGAAGAAATTATGATCAAATCCTCCACTATCAAGTACATATGTGTGTGTATATATATACACACCCAACTCTTTTTTTTTTACATTGTAGATATGTTCCTTAGAAAACCGTGCAAAAAAATATATGCGGCATATGGTAAATTTGGGCTTATGTTCCACAATTTCAAAAAATTGTGCAAAATTTAAAAAAAAAAAAAAAAACCTAAATATTTTCCCCAAAATCCGTGCAAAAAAGTAATAAGGAAATCCGTATTACATATATGTGAAACAAAAAAAAAATTATTGTAATAAAAATTAAAATTATTGTACAGTGAAAATTCAGTCCGCATAAGTGTAACATAATATCTTAAATTGAAATAAGGAATAAAAATCATTTTCGAAATTATTTACCACTACTTGATAACAAGGGTGCACTTTTATAACGGACTGGACCAAAAATGCTATCATCAGTAGATATGTCTACCACAATTGTCCGGTTTGATTCAAATGAACAATTTCGTTCGTTATTAACAGCCACTGTTGGTTTTTTTGTTGTTTTGTTGTTGTTGTTGTTTTATAGTCTTCAATAAGTAGCTGTTTCTTTGGTTTTTCAAGTTGCTTATATAATTCTTGATATCCAGCTACATAAGATTACATTCAAATTTTGATGCACACTCCATGTCAGGATCATGAGTAAGAAAATGTTGTTTGTATTTGTGGAAAATTTCAAGCCCTCGAGAATTAAATCATCCATAAATAGCAGAGTTTCAACTTCGACTTCGTCATTATCGACTTCTTTATCATAAATTCGATCTAATCGTCCTCATCCAAATATCTTTCTCGCATCAATTCATCGAAGTCAGTCGTTTTTAGATGTTGTTAACACCTTCACCACCAATTACATTTGATAGTTATAATTTCAGAACACATAGCTGATTGTTGTACTACGAAACTTCTACTTTTGACGAATGCTGGAAAAATGTTTTCCAATAAGCCTTTAAGCTCGATTAGCGCGCTTGATGGCAAAAGAAGTATGTGTAATGCTATCCATAATCGTAAACTTTCTCCGTGATTCCGCAGCAGTCAAATTTTTTTTTCTTCCATTGAATCTAAAATATATTGAAACGTTTGCTTTATGTTGCCCATTTTTTAAATGCTGCTATAATTTAGATCATATCCAGATCGAGTGACTGAATCAGCGAAGCGGTATTCAGCGGCACAAAAGAGCAATTGAATATTTGGATGATCCAGTAGTGGGTGGCTAGGCGCATTATCAATAAGCAAAAGTATTTTGAATTCCACACCTTTTTATTCTATATATTTCTGGACTTCAGGAACAAAGCAGTTGTTGAACTAATTTGTAAAAAGATCAGCCGTCATCCATGTACTTTTAGACGCCATCAAATAAACTAGAGCTTGTTTAGTGTTCTTACCTCTTAAAGCTCGTGGCATAAGGGATTTATTGATTAACAGAGACTTTAACATTTTTATCACAAGATGTGTTACTATAAAACAAGAACGTCGCCCGATCTTTGGGCGCTTTAAAACCGCTAGCTGTTTTTTTCAGATTTTGCTATGTCCGTTCTTTCAGGGCCTTTTCTTCCAGAAAAATCCCGTTTTGTGGGCATTAAATATTTGATCGGGAGTATAACCGCCCTGCTCAGTTATTTTTGCTAGTTTATCCGGAAAGCGTTTTGCGGCATTTTCGTCCGCTCATGCTACTTCTCCTTTTATTTTTACATTGTAAAAGGCGCGTCTCTTAAGAAAACCTGTCAGTCATCCCTCACTTGCATTAAATACCAGTTTCTTCGTTGCCCGAAGACTTATTGATGGTCCAATTCCTGTAGTTGGTTGTATATATAAGAGATTTCTCTATTATAATTTTCCTATTAGTAGATATTCCTTCTGTAAATCTACTATCCAAACAAACCATGCATTTTCCAGTTTTCTCAAAGATAGGATTTCGACTATAAGATATTTTGGAACCGAGTTTCGATCTAGAAATTATTGATTGCTGAATGGAATTCTCATTTTTCTAATTGTTCTTATAGCTGCTTCGTTTAAACTAAAAGTTTTGTCACTAGACGTGGGACCTTTGCTCTTTAGACAGTCTAAGAAATTTATTTTATTTTCTAACGAAATTGTTGTCTCTTCGGAATATTTGGTTGTTGTTTAGGCATTTTATTAATAAGGGTACTATAAAATCTATATAAAACAATATTGTTTATAGAACTTTTTTAAACCGAAAAGGCAACACAATATTGCCTTTTTAAATCTTTTGAAGTCGGAGAATTTCAAGAATAAAATACTGTTGAGGACGGGACTTTTTACTACATTGGCTAAACCCCTTTCCTGTCAATGAATGACAGTTCTAAGTGTCGTCTGACAAAAGAGCCAGACCGAGAGTTGGACCTACGACGACTTTGTAAGAAAGGAATTGCACACACATGTCTGACGTCATTAAACCATACAGAAATAGAGAATAAATACGACGTTCGCGAAAGAATAGTACCCCTGAAACCAATTATATCGTTTCCCTTGGATCTTTTATAAGAACTTCTTTGGAGATTGCACCCGGCACTTTTCGAAAACTAGTCCTCAGACATTTCATTATGCATTCAAAGATTTAAACATCCAGATGAATAGGATTGGAATGGTTGAACTCGAAATATTAATTAATTAACGTTTTATCTGACATACGAGTTTTACCTCTCTAATTTTTGAAACGAAAGAAAAGAAAATGGGAGTACATTTTTACGACAACGAGATAAAGAAAAAAGTGAAAATAAAAATTGGATATTCTTCGTAACCCCAGGAATACAAAGTAAAAAACAAGCCATGAAGTAGACCAAGTCCCAAACACATGTTTAGGCATAAGCCGACCGACTGCTGATCCCACTGTCAAAATTAGAATTAAATAGAAATTGAGAGGGGAGATTCTTACTAGAACAAAAAATTCGTGTGAAAAAATTTGTTCTTATTGGTGAATGTGTTACTTTATAATCGGATAAAAAAGATGTAAAAAACGAATTTGGTATAGTGTTAGTGTGAGTGAATATGTGTTAGTGATGGTTGAAATTTAATGGCGCAAGAACCAGATATGGCTATGCTGCACCAAACAAGGTTTAATTGTGATCAAGACGCTTGAAAAAATGTCAAAAAAGAAAAAAACTGTTGACAAGGAGGTATGAAAATTAAATAAAACCACTAGGGTTTCCTGGGCGGACGTTACTCGTGTTTACCAAAAACAGTAAACCCCATAGGAAAGGAAAAAGCCTCCTACGATGTCTCAGGTGAGTGATGTCCGTACTTACTTGAAGAGGTATATACACTCTTGGACAAAAAAATTAGCGCACCTAGAAATAATTGCAAGATCGTAATGAAACTTGGCATGAAGGTACATGTTGGGGAGATATGCAAATGATTAGATATGCAGCATGATTACGCATTAAGTATAGCCGGTAGAGGGCATTCAACGTCGTTCTCCGGGGAGTATAAAAGAGGTAACCAAAGCTTGTTTGAGTGTGCTGAATCGTTTACAAAGGAAGAGCAGAGGTAGACATGTCATTACGCCGTTTTCGAAGACAATATGAGCAGCTGCCGCAGTTTGAGAGGGGGAGAATCATCGGCATGATGGAAGCTGGGTGATCAGCTAGGCGAGTAGTTCGTCAATTAGGCCGTTCTGATTGTGTTGTGAGGCGCCTGGCTGAAAGACATTTGGGATCGTGGCGCCCATTACGTGTGCTGCCCTTGATGCCCACCCATCGACGCCTCCTTTTGGACTGGTGCCGCGCACGAGGAAACTAGATTGCAGCGGAATGGAACCAGGTCGTCTTTAGCGACGAATTCAGATTCAATTTCAGCAGTGATGACAATCGTGTTCGTGTGTGGAGACCCCGTGGTGAACGCCTCAATCCTGCCTTTGCTTTACAACGACACACCGCTCCTCCCACAGCTGGTGTGATGGTATGGGGTGCCATTGCCTACAATACACGGCCACCCCTAGTATTGATCCGTGGCACCATGACAGCCCAGCGGTATGTCCATGACATCCTGCAACCACATGTGTTGCCACTCATGCAACGGCTCCCAGGAGCTATTTTTCAACAAGACAATGCTTGGCCTCACACGGCAAGGGTGTCACAAGATAGTTTCCGCACTGTTACTACCCATCCTTGGCCTGCCCGATCCCCAGATTTGTCTCCAATCGAGCATATCTGGGATCATTTGGGACGGCGAGTTGGGCATCCCACGGGTTTCAACGAACTAGATCAAGGTTACAGCAAATATGGAACGAAATGTCTCAAGACATCATACAGAATTTGTATGCCTCAATGCCCGATCGTATCGCATCGTGCATTCACGCTACAGAGGGTTCAACAGGGTATTAAATCCTCCGTTCTTTTGCCTTTTTCTTTGATTTTCTAATCATTTATTTATATGAAAGTAGTCATTGCGTATGTAAAATTTCGTTTCATTTTGACGACTCCTTCTTGGTGCACTAATTTTTTTGTCCATGAGTATATATTAAAATCGTATGCTTAGTCAGTCACTGGTGGTTAACGAAGCCTGAATAGAAAGTACAGTTTTAGACACCAGTAGTTTCGACATGGCGTTTAACATGTTCAATAAATATTAAAAAGTTGGCAACAAACTTAAATTATGAAACATTAAACTTTTTCCACGTATATCATTCACTAAATGTTAAATCATTTTGAATTTGTTTCATTTAAAAGCTATTAATGTTTTAAACAGCTTAACATAGGCTATATGCAAAGAGACTAAGTACATTCTAGAGAGATTGCTGTCACATATGATCCGATTCAGACATGTATATTAGGTTTCCGAACTTTCAACGCAAAATAAGTAAAGTTACTTTCATGTCGTTTAGGAAAAAGACAGCTGCAAAGTGACGAAATGTTTTATTGATTCAACGGTAGCATTTCGGCTTTTGTATCGAAAAATAAAGATTTAAGAGTCGTATCAGCTACATTGAAAATATCTTCTTTTAAAAACCACGCAAAGGGATGTCTCAATGACCAGCACAATAACATTTATGTAGTAACCTAATGGAGTGGGTATGTTTTCTAGAAAAATCTAGTTTTGAACACAGTCAGTAGTAGACATTATTTGTTTACGCAAGGTCTTAAAAAATTATTTGATTGATTTATGATGGATGAGGAGCAACAAAAGCTTTTTTCCAGTCTTAAAGGGGAAAAAAGTATAGGTTATTGGTTGGTTTTATTAACGTCGCATTAAAAATAACATGAGAGTTATTGGCGAAGGATATCGTAATTTTGAACCTCGGTCAAGAACAAATTGTAGGAAAATATAGTTGAAATGCGGTCAATCAAGCGATTTCTGTTATAATTTTATCACATATTTTCTTTTTCTTTAACTTCTAAATAGCCAAATCGAAGCTCAAAACTAACATTTTCTTTCATAATTATGACTAATTAAACCTTTCGTAAATAAATATATACAATTCATATAGTTTTTAAATTAGGTATCCGTCACAACCATACATAGCCCTAGTGTCGCCAATAGCACTCGTGTTGCTTCTTAGTGCGTCGTTAATAATCACAATCATCCTCTCAATACGCCAAAGCTAGGACTTAGAGACCTGGCAGCTGTGATGTGCTGCAGCCCCGAAAGCCATGGACTCTAGATTGAAGTAAGGAATTATTGTTACACATTTTAGCGTCTCGATATCGTGTCTCTGTTATCTATAAAGACGGAGGAGGATAATTCAAATACACAGCGAAAGAAGGAGCAGTTTAAGTAGGTTTTCACTTTGAAACTAATTATTAGAACGAGCGCCAATGTTACCTATGATTAACATTTGAAAATATTTTTAATAATTCAAAAGGAAATTTCATCTGATCTTTAAATGAAGATCTGATAATGTTTAAAATAATAAAATGATAAAATGTTTTTCAGTGAAAAGGAAAAAAAAATTAAATACATTTCCATGATTAATACAAATTTCAACCTTGCTTACATTTGAAAATTGTACATATTGATCTAGGATTTCAATTTTTAATACTTCATAGAATAATTAAATAAATTTTTGATGACTCAAAAATTATTTGTGAGACTAAGAAGAAAAAATAATGTCAAAATCAGTACAGAGTTTCTATAATTAATCATGATACGAAGCAGTTGATTAAATTATATTTTTAGTTTTTCATTGACATATAGAATTGTTGCTCATATTGTTTTTCCAATTCTTTTTTATTTGGTTTGATTTTTTTGTTCACTGAACGTCTTTCGGCTGTCGATTTCTTCCCGACACTATTCCGTTAACACTAATTAATTCGGTTTCACCGGCCGCATTTCAAATTATTTTAGAACACATGAATTCAATATCGTTTTTCAATACAGTGGGCCGTGGTAAACCAGTGGTTAAGGTCGTGAGCCCACTTGTCGACTTCGCTTCCATTGAGGTCGCCATGTAGCCGGGGCTGATGCACGTTAAATCTGTTGGGGCCCAAAGTCCTCCCATGGGGGGGGTGGAAGTTAGGAGAGGAGGGTGCCAGCTCAGGTGTCGTCCTCGTCACTTGACCGAGGTTCAAAATTATGAGGTCCGTCGCCAATAGCTCTCGTGTTGCTTCTAGTGCGACGTTAATAAAAACTAAACTAAAACTAAACTCACGGGCTTCTCGAAAATCGGGCGAAAGTTCTACTGCCAACTGGAGTAAAAAATCTTGTCTCCAGATATTTTCTCCTGTCGTTTGCTTGTACAAAATCCAGGCACTTTTTCCAGCTAAATTAAGGATATTGAAAAATTCTTGGAGTGGCCAACTGCAAGACTTAGATTTTGAAGTATATTTCCTCGCCATTTGATCGATCATGTCTACATCAAATTTAGTTTTATTTTAATGAACTGCATATAGTGTGTGTGCAGTTAACGTGAACTGCATACATATAAAGCAATAAATTGTTCTCCCGGTCAAATGACCGGTTGTGATAGATAATGCTATACGACAAGTATTACTCAAAATACAAATAAAAAAATAATACAATATTAACTGTATATAATTAATAGAAAAAATCATGAAGTCAAATGTGCAAAAGCGATAGTTTTAGTTTAGTTTTTATTAACGTCGCACTAGAAGCAACTCGAGGGCTTTTGACGACGGACCTCGTAATTTTGAACCTCGATTACATCTGAGCTGGCACCTCCCTCTCCTAACTTCCACACCAGGCCAATGGGAGAACTTTGGGCCCAGACAGATTTAACGTACATCTGTCCCGGTTACACGGCGGGTCTTTAGCGTCCAAGGATTGAACCTGCGACTGATCGAAAACCGTTTGCCACGAATCCGAAGCCATGACCTTTAGGCTACCACGGCCCCCGTGCAAAAGCGATAAGATGATATGCGCATTTTCAATCCTAAGGTTCAATTACGGTCCATATTTTTTCTGGAGAACACTAGCAATAAATTTGTCTATCTCATTATCGTTAAAGAAAAAATTGGGGATTATTATAATGATATTGTGATTCCTTTACGAAAGTCGCTGTCATTGATAGTGAGGAGATGGGCTCCTCGGTTTCATTAGTTAAAAAAAATAAGCTTCTTTCTGATTGGTAGTGCTAATGGTTAACTAGTAATTACCGGTATCGGAGTCAAATCCAAAATAAAGTTAACCCCAAACAAAGTATTTAAAAATCACTTTAACCACAATCTCGGGAGTAATCCCCCCCCCCCAGTAAATGAATTTTATTTTAAAAATTTAATAAAAACTTTTATTTTTCCTTTTAGAATATCTTTCTTGGATAAAAGATAGAAGAATATATACCTGGCTGTTATAATTAAACAACGTCTCATTATTTAATTTAGCTTTCTTTTTACTAAATGGGAGTTGTTGAGGAAGCACATCCTCATCTGAACTGGAAATTATTATTCGAAATCTTTTAAGATTACTAGAGCGGATGATACGCATTTCTTCATCACTTAAAATTTCAGCACTTCCTTCTTTTTCCCATATCATTATCAATTAAGTCAACATGATCATTCGCCACATCATCGTATTTTACATTATCTTGCTTATATTATCTTCATAATCACTACAATCACCCGTTTCTAGCATAATTGTTTCCATTTCATTTTTTTTTTTTGGGGGGGGGGGAGGTTTTATTATAAAATTATCTTCACGGCAATAAAATAAAATGAATAAAAACACTTCTGAGATAATTATTTTCTTATCTTTCAGCTTCTAACTAACTGGAAACAAAAATTATAACTACGGTACTTAACAGCAAATTAAATCTTCTCGAAATAATTTCAAATAAACACGATATCATGGGTGTAATGCCCCCCCAGATTTGTTTTCTTTGTTGTGCAACTAAAAAAGTACATAACAAAAGTGAACTTTTTAATGATAACGGTATCCTTAATGACGCCATAAAGGATTACAGGAAAAATCAGTGTTGCGATCAGGAATTTTTAAATCACCGGTATGGTGATTGGGTGTGAAAATTAGTCACAATGTAGATAATGCATGTTGTAAAAGGCGAATAAAATGGGTACCCAGAGTCTGGGAGTATAGCCACGCATCCTGGCCCAGGGAATTATATCAGGAGACTTGTCCTCTAGGGGCTTGTCTTCTTTAGGTTAACATAGTACCGGCATCCTGACCCTTAGGCATCCTACTGATCGTTTTCTTTCAAATGAGGTTTACTGTCTTTGGTAAATACGGGTGACACGTCCCAGGAATGCGCAAGCGATCCCTCTATATTTTCAACTCTCTTTTTGTCAAGCTTCTTTTTTTTTTTTTTTTTTTTTTTTTTTTTTGTGTCGTTTTCCCATTTTTTTTTCAAACGGGTAGGCCACAATTACATCTTGTTTGGAGTAGTATATCCACAACTGGCTCAAGCACCTTTAAACTTCACTTTCACAACCCTTTCATTCACTGTTCTATTTTTAAAACATAACCTGTTTGGCTGAAATCATTACGGGAAAATTCCAATTAACATTTCAGGCTAGGATCCTGTGGCTCGTGAAATTATTGTGAACACATTTCTTAATAATTTAAATCTTTTAATTATATTTTCTAAGCATTTCCATTTTCCTTTTTGTTTATGGTTGCAGAATCTGTGCAGGTTGTGGAGTTTGTGGACTTTTTTGATTCCAAAACTTTGTTGTCTTTCGTTTTTTGACGGCTAACGATTTTTTTATATGAGGAGGCATCGTGTCTTTCTTTTTCTTATGTTATCTTTATTTTAATGTTTCCGCATTTAAATACTTCATTTTTGAATTGTGTCTTTTTACCATGGTTATCATTTATACGATTTTGTATTACTTTTGGTTGTATCATTCTCTATGTTTATAATCCTTTCTTCAGTATTGTATTATGTTATCGATTTGTAGGTGGTATTGTTACGAGTATATCATGTTAAAAATTTTTACTCTGTTATCCTTTAACTTCACACTCTTATAGAATTTATAAATCTTATAACTTTTCACTTTTTCGTTAAACAACTTTTTTTCTTCACTTTTCTTTTATAAAATAGTCTCACTAACAATGACTTGATTTTTTTTACACACATGGCTCATTCTTTACTTTTATTAATAACTTTTTAACTAATAATGCCCTGATTGTTATTTACTTTTCTTACTTTAGTTTACTTAGCTATTAACTTACTTTCACTTATTCTTTAGCTTCATATGAGATCAGATACACTTTTAACATCAAAATCAACAATTACTTTATTCATTCAATAATAGCTTCTTTCACGTTACCTTGGTGATCAGTGCAGATTACCTTTAGTACTCAATCACCCCGTGCCAACTTGCTTGTTTACATCTGTCTGCTCCGGTCGTTCTGATCTGAGGGGATTGTATAAAAAAAAGGGACATCTTATACTCATCACTTTACAAAAAACCCTTCCACATACGGGCTTTAAGCACGGGAGATAACATTAAATCATGCATTTTTAATATTAAATTTGTTCCTTTTTTTTTTTTTTACACACTTAAAATATTAATTCTCATTTGCTTAGAAAAAGCTTAACTCTCTTATAGACTTAAAAGGATTCACACAGAAAAACAAAAAAAATTCTTTAACATAACACAACAATTAAAAACACAATTCTAAGAATCTTATTAAAAATAAACCCTCACAAAATTAAATTCCTAAATCATTACATTCCTAATCATTACATTCCTGAATCTTTACAACAAAATAAATTATTTCCTATTTCAAATAATAAAATCAAAATAAAACATTCGTTCTGCATATTACTTCGAAATATAAATTATTCTACTCTTCATAATAGATCACATAAAAACATTTGTTGACACACTTAAAATTTTAACGTTTAATCCATAAGACACTTCTTTAATATAATCACATTCAATAACTTTAAATCCTTACAGAAATAAACTGTTTTCGATTTTAAATAATTAAACCAAAACAAAACGTTGTTGACATATTTAAAATTACTTATCCTTATTCTAATGTTCATTCAATAAATGCCCTTTAAAATAATTAAATTTAAATTATTCTCCAAAAAATAATCAATTTAAAAAATATTCTTTAAATTTTCAACCTTTAAAAATACTCAAATGTTATTTAAAATAGTCTCTGGTCAAATTGCAAAAGTAAATAAATAAAATAATATAAATTTAAAAAAACCCAGAGTTATCTCACCCATTTGTTGCTACTCTTTTTTCCAGTCATTAATACATTCCGTAACACTCCTTTTTGTAATCCCGGCTTGTGGTGTCGATTATATTTCTCTTTTTTTTCACAGCTGTGGTCAAAAAACTGGGCACGTGTTTGTCTTTGACATAATCTGTTTCTATTTCTTTGTAACTCCATACTGAAAACGCGTCATTAGTTGTCCAATGCTATGGGGAGAGTAGCTATTTCCTCTTTAGTCTTGGGAAGGTGGTTTTGCTTCCGATATCATCTCTTTCTCTTCAAAGGCTGCCCACAGGTGTCCCGATCTCTTGTTACGAAGAGAATGGACACTTTATCTTTGAGTGAAGTCCTGTTAGAACACCGGAGTCATACGAGGCTCGTTTCATTATGATTTTTTCACGAGACAGGGGGATTTTGTGGTATTTTTAAGGGGAGTCGATACCCCCCAACCGACAATGTTAAATTGTGAATTTTTATGTACCTTTTTCTCAGAAACTACTAGACATGTAAAGTTAAAATTTTTATCTAATCTTTATACTGAAGCAAGATTTTAAAAATTTATTGTTTAGGGTTTTTTTTAAACATTTTAATTAAAAACAAAAAAAAAAAAAAAAATTCCCTTTCATTTATGTTTTCAAACGACGTAATCGTGTTCCCATGCGCTTCATTACATGTCCGATGCATCCTATCTTTTCTACAGGGTATTCATCTCCATAGATGTTTCCTTTTTTTGATAGCAGCAAAGGCTGTGGAGTCGCCATCCCCTAAATATGTGATATACTGTGCATCATGCAATGTCAATGAACGTTGAAATATTCTTGCTGCACCTTCAACTTCTATCGACCCTCTGGAACCTTCTAAATTGTGGTTATAGTTTTTTTTAAAAAGAACCTTTATTGCTGCACATACAGTACTTAGATTAAATTTCCGCATCAATTACTTTCCAAGTGTCTATAGTGGTCACAGTAACTACATCATTCAGAGACGAATAATCTCGCTTTTGCCAATTTCAATTTACGGCAATATTCTTATTGCTTTCATTTTCCCGAATAGCTTCCTGCGCAGCCTTTTGCATTATTTCCTCAAAAACAAGCTTTGCAGCATTTCAAAGTCTCTTATTGTACGGAGCAAATCTTGTAGGTGGCAGATTCATAAGTGCACAAAACATTAGTCCAGGTGCTGCTCCTCTTCCAATGGAATGCATTGCATATACATATCTGGCATTTACAGTTGCTATTTGGGTTTCTTCATGATAGTCTGAAGAAGAAAATTCCACATGATATGGGCAAATATAGCATTTCAAAACGAAAGAAATAGCCAGTCCAGAGTTACTTTTCAAAACTTGCATATCCATGCCACTGTCATATTTTTGACACCGCACATCATTCATAAAAACAAAAGAAAGTACATTTAAGTTCATTAAGGCATTAATAATACCTATATTTCCTTGAAATGATGAAAAACTCTCATTTGAATAAGGGACTTTTCTTTCTCTGACACAAGAATTTTTAATACCAGCTTTTACCTCATTATTACTCACATCAGCATCCAATGTAGAGTTACTACTAGAAATAATATTTTTACATTTGAAAAATGTTCCTTTACGTTTCTTGAAGACTTTACGTGATCTTGGCATATCTTAAGTTCCAATATTTCTAGAGAAAACCAGAATACTCAACTGACACTGTATAAAGTTCAGCAAAGAATGTATAAAATATATGATTAATACAATCGGAACGTTCAGCAAAGAATAAGTGAAATTCGCACTTTAGAATAGTAAACAAACCTTCTAGTCACAATTAGTTATCCTACCGCTCTTTGCGAAATGATTATTAAAATAATGTGAGGTTTTGTACATACATTCCAAGTTTAAAAGGCCAATGTTTACATTTCTCACTACAGAAGTGGGTGTGGCACGTCAGCTGATGTGTAACTCTTTTTATTCAAAATAAAAAATTAACATACTTCTTATTCGAATATTAGCAAATATATTATATCATTGGAAAGGGGTCTTGAATTGGAGATTTTAGAAACATCAAAATTTCAAAATCGATTTTTTGAAGATATATAGGGTACCGACTCCCCTTAAAACGTTTCTCTCCTTGTGCTATAAATCATTCCCTTCGTTTAAAAATTTATCTTTTTCTTTCGGAGTTTAAAACTTCTATCCACTATTTCTGTCCATCTAATTAGCTGTCATAAAACTTTCCCGTTTTCCAACTGTATTGGATTTGGTATAGGGTTAATTTTGAAGAATACTCCCTCTGCTTCCTTCTTTCCTTCAATGGGAACATTTTCTCCTGTATCATCCTTTAAAATTTTCTCGTAGACTGTCTGAACTTCAGTTAATTTTTCTCCTTTTAAATATGTCAATTCTTCTTGGCATCGTTGCTGCCCATCTTTTCCGTTCTTTTCATATTTTTTTTCTGCATTTTCCTATTTCTTCAAATTAATTCTTGAAATTCGGTTAATTTCTTCAAATCTTCCTTTTTTTTCTGGTTATCTTTTTCTTTTCTCAATATTCTTTCTCATTGAATTTCCAGTAGGTTTGTCATTTGTTCAACCTCTTGTTCTTCAATTTGCATTCCTACTTTTTCTTCATTTAAGGTACAAGTTTCATTCCGCAATTTTCTAATCGATTTTACAGATTAGAATTTTCCTTTCTCTTGCCATTAAGTTGTATCGCTAGAGCTAGCAATGCTTCTTTTTCCCTGCTAATGGCTACTTGTTCTCGTATGGCTTGCGTTACCTTTTCATTTACTTCCTGGATTCTTGATAACTTCTGATCCTTTTTTCTCTATTTATATTCAAGCATTTCCAGATGAGACTGAAATCGTTTTTGATATATTTCCCTACGTTTAGGTTTTTAGAAAATTTACGCTGCTCCTTACTATTTGTGTAGTTTCATTCTCTTTCAATTTTATACGTATCGTCTCTTCAGTGTAGTCTATTTTGATAAATCGGAATCTTTTGCATAACCGATGTGTAAATTTCCCCCCACCTTAGCATAAGCAATATATGGAATGGTCTAAAAACGGACGTCCAACCACTAACTCAACTGGCTGAGTTGAGTCTCGAACGTTTAAAACGTAAATATCTTTCCCACAATATTCTCTATTTCAAAATCTGTCACACCTAAACTTTGTGAAACTGGGTTTAACTGATTACCAAAAGAATATATATCCTTCTTACAAGATAAAATGACCACTCCTAAGTTACATGCTACTGGTCCAGTTACGTGCTACCAGTCCTAGTTTTCTTTGACTAAATAACTTCAAGATCCGGTAGTTGGTTTTATGAACGTCGCAATAGAAGCACCACGAGCATAAATTTATTTTAGAGATCTTTAAATATGGATTGAATTCATAAGAAGTTCAGAAAAATCAATTTTGGAAATCGTGGGATAAGCAGAACTAAAAGTTAGGTAGTTTTTCACTTCTTTGATCTTTATGACAATTCTTGCTCCATTGCTCTTATACAGATATCTCTAAAAGAACATTAAAAATGCATTTATTCTATCGATACCAAATTCTACAGTAGAAATTTTAACTCCATTTGTTGAAATGAAATTATTTAAAACTTTTTTCACACGCCTGAGAACTTTAGCTCCCAATCACCCACGTCAAATGCATATTTTTAAATATATATACACTTGTAGCGCTTGGCATGAGTGCGTGGAATCTTTTGAATGAATATTAGAAGGTTTTAAGAACATTGTTCTTTTATTGGGTTCACTTCACAGCATGCGGATATACATCACAATAATATTTATAAGGGATACATATGAGACATGTACACAACACGCAACATACATAATCACGCAACCCCAAACTACTAACTAGAGGTTGGGAACAAGTCTTATGGCGGATAGCGCCATCTGTTAGTTTTTTTTTTTATTCAGTCCTTAAATCCATCGGTTATAACCTCTCCCTCTGACCCCGAAGGCGTCCCGACCAGGGGTCAGCAGATGAGGAATTCTATGAACATTTGTGTATTTGAGCATTGGCAGGGGTGGGAGAGCTGGGTTTAATTATCCTGGCAGGTCTTCCTCTTCTACACAAAGCTTTTACAGGTGGAATTATATTTCCTTGAAAGGGTGTTAACGCTGAGGTGTGGTATACTCCTTCTGATAACTGAGGAGAATCTGTGTTCGCCACAGAATGTGATACTGGGGACTTTCGTTCAACAATGACAAATGGTCCGTCACGGCGAGGCATAAATTTAGACGTAACACCGGCATTCTTATTGTTTTGATTCGGTTTGGTAACCAGGACTAAATCTCCAGAAGTATATGAAGGAACAGGTCTCCTTTTCTGATCTGCAAACGACTTACGTTTGTCTTGCTGTTTTTGCAAGACCTCCTTGACTTCAGATGTAAATTTTTCCAATTTCGTTAGATAAGGAGTCATTTCAGCTACAAAGTTGTCATTATCAATAATTCCACGAAAATCGTTGGTAATACCATCAATTGAGCGCAGTTCTCGGTCAAAATTGAGAAAAGCAGCAGTTTTTACAGTTGAACTGCACTTACAGGCATTGAGTGCGAAACGAATAGCAGGAAGTTTTTCTGACCAAGTATCATGGTGGTTGTTTACAAAAATAGTAAGTCGAGATTTTATATCTCGGTTTTTATGCTCTACACGGTTTGCCTGAGGGTAGTATACAGGGATCAAGGATTGATGAATGTCTAATAGATAACAAAGTTGCTGCATAACAGCGGGCACAAATTGCGGTCCGTTGTCACTTATAATTCTTCGAGGAATACCATATCTCATGAAGACTTCTTCTACCAGGGTGGTAGCGCATTCTTTAGCAGTTGCTTTTTCCAGTGCAAACAATTCAACCCATTTAATGGTAACATCTTCCACAATATAGATCCACTTCTTTCCATGGCTTACAGGAAGAGGGCCAAACAGATCTATTGATAACGTCTCGAACCATTGTGATGGAACTGGAGTTTGGAGTAAACCAGCAGGTTTCTTATTGGATGGCTTGTATCGCATACATTCAATGCAATATTTTACATAATTGGTTATGTACTTCCTCATTCCCTTCCAGTAGTATCTCTTTGAAACTCTGTCAAATGTACCTTCCGCGCCGTAGTGACCTGCGGTGGGAGCATCGTGATGGAATTTGAGATTTTGATCTCTTTCATGTTCTGAAATGACCAGTTGTGCTTCATCGGATTCAGAATCTTGAGCATTTTATAGAGGACATCTCGATTCATTAAAAAACCTCTTTCTGTCCAATTTCTGTATTCTTCAGTCAGGTTGCCTTCTTCTAGACTATCAATTATTTTCTTTAAGTTTTCCTCTTGTAATTGACTTTCTCTGATTTCATTAGAACTCCTATTAGGAAAATCTATCGTAACAACAGTGGGTTGGCTAACAGTCACAGCGCATATCTCGCATGGGCTGTCTCCATGGTGGTAGACAGGGCGAGAGAGCCTGTCAGCAACTACATTGCATTTGCCGGGAACGAACTCAATACGGAGGTTGAACTCTTGGAGTAGCAAAGCCAAACGAGCAAGTCGTCCTGAAGGAGATTTTAGAGACATAAGCCATTTTAAAAGTTTGATGGTCTGTAGCAACGGTAACTTCTTGACCTTCAATGTAACATCTGAATTTACCTAAAGCCCAAACGACGGCAAGAGCTTCGCGTTCTGTTGTCGAATAGTTGCGCTTAGAACTTGTTAGAAGTCGACTTGCATACTCAACGGGATATTGATCATCATGGGTATTTCCTTGAAGGAGGACAGCATCAAGAGCGTATGCACTCGCATCAATGCGTAAAACATATGGTTTGTTTGGGTCGCACTGCCTGAGAACAGGTGGTGGCCTCAGCAAAGTATTTAAGGTGTTAAAAGAAGCTTGTTCTGTTTCTGTCCAGCTCCAGGAGGAGGACTTTTTAGTGAGGTTGCTGAGAGGTCTAGCCACTTCGGAAAAGGAGTCTAAGTCTTCGGACCAGGAGCATGTTTGAAGGACTGAACTTGTTTTACAGTCCTGGGTTCAGGTATGTTTTGGTCCTGGGCGGCAGTTTTATCAGGATCTACTTGTAGACCTTCAAGGGTAATAAAATGTCCCAAGTATTTGACTTTGAACAGGCGAAGTTGCATTTCTCACGGTTAGCGGAATAAAGAAAGTCTTTGGAAAACATCTTCCAAATTTTTCAAGTGCTCTTCGAAAGTCTCTGATAAAACTATCATATCATCAAGGTAAGATAGGATAAAAACATTTTGCAGACCATTTTTGAACTTATCGATAAGTCGTTGGAAAGTCGCAGGTGCGTTCTTGAGTCCAAACGGCATTTTTATGAAGTGGTAAGTCCCGAAAGGAGAGATGAAAACTGTTTTGTCTCAGTCTGCAGCAGCTACATTCACCTGATGGCAGCCAGCTTTTAAGTCGATTGTAGACATATACCGAGTATGCTTGGCATCTTGCAGTAGGTCATCAATTCGTGGAAGAGGATAAGAATCCGTCTTGGTGATGGTATTCAGTTTCCTATAATTGACACAAAATCGAATAGTGCCATTTGTCTTAGTTATGAGCACAACAGGTGCAGCATATGGTGACTGACAAGGTTCTATTATGCCTTAATTTAAGAGTCTATCAATTTTATTCTTTATGGTTTCTTTTCGTGAGGGGGACACTGGATAAGAAGGCACAGATACAGGTGGATGGTTCTGCTTATCAATGTAATGTTCGATGAAAGGGGTTGCTTCTCCCCCTAGACAGAAACTATTTCTATACCGAAATAAGAGTTTGTTAAATTTCTTTTTCTGAATGGCAGTTAGGTGGGTACCTTCATCTTCACGTAATTGATCAGGATGACCTTTCAGTTCCAACTGCTGTATGGAAGTCAGATGATTAACTTCATCTACGTGTGAGAGATCAGGGTGATCTGTTTCTTTTTCGGTTAACGGTGCAGCCGTTTGAGAAACATTCAATTTTACAGCATCACAGGACTCTTCAACCTGCTCTACGAAGTGAAATTGACGTTAGGGCTGGTCATCAAAGAACCAAGTTTCCCTTGATCCCAAGATCTCTTGAGGCAAGGACAAAAATCTTATGATATACAAGATGTCCTTGCGAGGGTATTTCATTTGAAAGTTAAGCACATGATGAATCTTCTGATAAAAGGTTGTATCTTTGGCAATACTAGGTGTAGCATGTATACGGTGGAATGAATATATCCATATTATATATCTATGGGGTGACTTCTAACTAAAACATTATATTTTTCTCATATATTTTAAAGTCGTGGATAACCGTTATGACAGACAATCAATTTCTTAAAATTTTAAATTTAGATTATCATTATCGTTTAAAAATTGAAAATTTTCTTGATATTTTACTTATAGAAATATAATATTATCGTCTGCCCAACGAAGCGGGTGGGTTTCAGCTAGTAACGGTATAAACCCGAACAATTACAGTTGCTTATTGTATCCTGTGTTGTTAAAATCAATTTCCAGGGACTTATAATTATAGAATTCACTCGAAGAACTCATTCCAAAAACGAAAACGAAATCTTTGAATTATTAGAATTTTTAAAAGTAGAAATACAGTGCCGTGAAAGGCACGAGCATTTAATTAAAGAATATAGCTCGAATGACACGGAAACACGAAAGGAAACAAAATTTAAATATTTCGAAAAACCGCGTATCAAAATTTCGAGACGTTTAAAACAAACAAAATAGAAAATAGTGGGAAAAAGAAATTTCAATGCAATGTTCCTTCCACTTCGGCATTTGTTGTTGATGTCAAAAAATGTATATTTTGCGTAGACCCAGTAAATGAACATGATTCCATTTCTTGTCCCTATCAAATGAACAGTGAAAATTATCCCTAAGAAAAAATGGAATTAATTTTGCGTGACTTTCAAAGGGACATTATTCAAGTTTTGTAAAACAAAATTAATCTGCAAAAAATGAAAGCGAATTAATTTGCGATTTACCCTACCGTTTCCTTCCCCCCCTCAGTAGAGTCGGAGAAAGGCGACAGCCAGGCTGATAAAACGCAGTGTTTTGATTTCAAAGGTCGTAAATACACATACCGAAAGTAGCGAGGTTTTACTTGAAACATGTACAGCTGTGATATTAAATAGTTCACTAAAGAAAGAAAGAAATATAATTCTTGACAACGCATCTCAAAGATCTAAAAAAGGAAATAGCTGAAGAATTAAAATTACCTATCATTAGACAGCAAGGTTTATTAGTTTATACTTTCGGTTCTCACGAACCTATAAACAAGACATATGATATTGTACAGATCACCATTTGCAATTCCCGTAACCCTGAAAAGAAAATCGTTATGAATCGTTATTGACAGATATAATTTCCAATTCGCCGCTTAAAACATCAACAAATAAATTGATAGGCTTACTTATTGAAGCGCAATACTTTTGGGATATTCATTCAGGGGATAAAGAACGATTAAATAAATCTTTATATTTAATTGATACATTATTTGGAAAAATAGTACAAGGTCGCATTTCACAATTCAGACAAAATTGCAGTCACGAAGTTTGCACTATGAAAATCGAATGTTGCGCTGCATTGAATGAAAACTTAACACGGTTTTGGAAATAAGATTCAATGGGGATAAATGATACACATAATGACTGTTCTAAATTTGATAAAGAATTTATTTCTAAATTCGAAAGTAATTTGAAATTCAAAGATGGAAAATATCAAACTAAATTATTTTGGGATGAGGTGCCCAGCAATTTGGGGAATAATTTTTCCATAGCAAAACGTAGATTTGATAACTTAAGTAATAAAATGAAAGGAAACAATTGGGTTTATGATGAATATAAGAACATTATTCAGGAACATTTCAATTTGAATATTGTTGAGGAATGTGCTTCCGATTTGCGAAATAATTCATGTTGTATGCCTCGTTCTGCTGTAGTTGGATCTGATAAGGAGACTACGAAAGTTAGATTAGTCTTTGATGCGTCATAGATGGGAAAAGAATTCAAATCTCTGAATGATTGTCTGTCTTCAGGATCAGCCTTGAACCCTAGTATTTTAGATGTTCTCTTAAAATTTTGCGAATATCAATATGCTTTTAGTAGTGATATTCAGGAAGCATTTTAGACTATCGGTATTGATGAAAACGATAGAGATTATTTAAGATTTTTTTGGTTTCCAAATGAAGATGATTCGTAATCGTACAAAATTTTGAGAATGACTCACGTGCCTTTTGAGGTGACATCGAGCCCTTTCATACTTGCAGCGACTATTAAGTTCCACATTCGAAAATATAGTCAGGATCAAGAGTATCGGGAAACTTATGAAATGCCTAATTCAGCTTTATATGTAGACGATATCTTTTACCGTGCCAATACAGTCGATAAAGCTTTAATACTTTCTCAGAGCGTTATAGAAATACTTAAAGATGCGAACATGAATTTAAAACGAAAATTCAAATGAGTTGAAGAGTTTATGGCGCAAAAGAGGCATATCTGAGGCGAGGGAGTCAAATGAACATCCTATAAAGATATTAGGAATAATCTGGAATACTGTAGAAGACACTTTTAAGTTAGAAGATGTACAACCTCTTCTTGACATGGTTGAGGATTTGAAGAATTCTAAGCGTAGTGTACTTCAAACTGCATCTCAGATATTTGATCCAGTTGGTTTTGCTTCACCCTTTATAGTAGTCATTAAATTATTGATGCAAGAAATCTGGTAAAAAGGACTAGGATGGGACGATGAATTATCCTCAGAGTTGAAGAAAAAATGGGAAAATTGGTTTGATCAGATATATATATTGAAAAACTCCACTATTTTGAAAGAAAGTATTTTTCCTTTCCATTTGAGTTGGTTAAAGAACTCGAACTTCATATTTTTTCCAATACAAGCCCTAGAGTGTTCGAAGCTGTATCGTATTTTCATTACGTGAGAAGTGATGGTATTATTGACACTAGTTTCATTACAGCAAAATCAAGAATAGCATTTCTTAAGAGGTTAACACTACCTCGACTTGAATTGCTAGGAGCGGTAATAGCTGCGAAAATTTACAGACATTTAAAAACAACATTGTTGTTACCAGTTAATGAAGTTTATTTGTAAAGCGATTCCTTAATCACTCTTTATCGAATAAAAGGAACAGCTTCTAAATGAAAACCATTCATAAGAAACAGAGTTTCAGAAATCCAGTATTTAACGGATCCTGCTAATTGGTGCCATTGTAGAGGTATGGATAATCCTGCAGATTATGTTTCTCGAGGATACTGCAGAAAAGCTTATATTTGACCCAGTGTGGTTTAAAGGTCCAGATTGGCTTCGACTAACGAAAGAAGAGTGGCCAACAGAGCCCATGCATGATACTTTTCCAGAAGTATCTTGTAAAAATTCTCCAGATGTATATTGTGAAAAGCTAATTACATTAAATATATATTCTTTGCTTGCGAAGTTCAAACGAATTTGATGTCAGCTATAGATTTGAAGAAGTATAGTAACTTGCGAAAATTAATTCGTGTTACTAGCTGGGTACTTCGATTAATCTACAATGCAAAAAATAAGATTAAAAGATCCAATGAATTAAGTGCTGAAGAACTCGATGGTGCCGAAAAATTATGGATAAAATTTGTACAGAAAGAAGTATTCGCTGAAGAACTGTTTTGTTTAAAACAAAGAAAACCAATTTCAAATACTTCTTCGATATTATAATTGAATCCATTCTTCGATGAAGACGGGATAATTCACTTTGGTGGAAGACTTCAAAGATTAAAGTTTACGTACCTGATGAAACATCCTATTATTATCCCTGCAAAACATCAATTTGTGAATTCGTTAGTGTGGGACGCACACAGCAAAGTGCTCCAAGGTGGAATTTCAGAGACTTTGATGGAGATTCGTGAAAAATATTGTCTAATTAGAGGAAGACAAACTGTAAAAAATGTACTGCGAAAATGTATAGTATTTAAGCGATTCAGTGCTTCACCAGGTATACAGGTTACTGCTCCTTTACCACCTATTCGATCAGAACAGTCACCTCCATTTTCTGAGGTTGGAATTGACTTCGGAGGAGCGATTTATACGAAAGATATTGAAAATAAGCACTTCATTGTGTTATTTTCCTGTGAAGTGACGAGAGCAGTCCTCTTAGAAGTCGTTGTCAGTTTGACCACCGAAACATTTCTATTGGCGTTAAGAAGATTTATTGCTCGTCGTGGTTTGAGTTCTAAAGTTTTGACGGACAATGCTCGAACTTTTAAGCGATCTGAACTGGAACTAAAAAACTTATGAGCTCTTATTAGCCATCCGACAGTTAAAATTTTTTATGCTCACCACAAAATTCAGTAAAGTTATATAGCTGAAAAAGCTGTTTGGTGGGGTGGTTTTTATGAACGACTGATAGGTTCAGTAAAACTTGCATTGCGAAACTTTGATTAGAGAAGCATTAGAGACTCTAATTATTGAAATTGAAAATGTACTTTACTCTCGTCCACCAACTTATGTTTTCTCAGAAATTCATGAACCTGTACCTCTAACTCCAGCACATTTGTTCTTAGGTCGCAGGGTTAATAGCCTACCTCCTACCAGGCTTAATTTTGATTCCAAATCGATTAACCGAAAAATGCTAGTTAAAAGATTTAATTATCGAGAAAGATTAATTTATATGTTTTGGACTAAATGGAAAAAGGAATACCTTTTACTGTTACGATCCTTACATTATACTAAACCTTCAGGTAAAATTAAAGAGTTTTTAAGAAAATGATATGGTATTAATTCTTGACGATGAGCTTCCTCGACATTTTTGGAAGTAAGGTAAAGTCGTTACTACATTTCCTGTCAGAGATGGTAATAAAAAAAACTTTTAAGGTATTTCATTCCAGGGGAACAAAAATGATGAGCAGAATAGTATTCAATACATATTAATTTGTAAGACTTTTCACGAAATTGTTTTAACGAATATGTCTCTACAAATTATAAAAATATGTTTTATGTTTCTTTTTTTTAAATTTTTGAGATCGAACTCCACTTATTTGCACTAGTTCTTTGCTTCGTAGGTCACATATTCCCCTAACACGGTATTTTTAGGGACGTAACTAACTGTATTATATATACGGGGATTGCTTGTACAATGTTTTTGCTGAGGTTTGCCTTTTATTTATCACTAGAGCATTTTTATGATATTCTTTTGAAAAATTTATTTTGAAATTGATCAAAACTTTTTAAAAGTATATAATTTACACAATTTTACAGAGACGAAAGTACAAGATAAAATATCCTGAAGTGACTATCCTTAATTGAAACACAAACTGTACTCTTAAATTTTTAAAAACCCTTTTACTAATATATATAAAATGGGAGAAAATAATTCATCAGATTTCACAGAGAGAGAAATCTTTTATTACTGAATTGCTAAGAGAAAATAAATACCATTTAAAAAATTTATTTGTCAATCTTTTAAATATCATACGAAACTTTTGGCTTTATGTTTTGCAGCATATTATGTTTTAGTCGAATTATTTCTTGATAGAATGAAAAAGATTCTCTTTCAAATAAGCCTTGAATTCTCTTTCCTCCAAGGCGCTGAAAAGAAAAAGTGCATCTAGACATACTGTTGGGAAACTAAGCGAAATAACTATTGTGTAGTGACGTCAACCTGCGAGCTGACTGACTCACGGATGTACACAGAACTACTTCTGTACTCGGCGATAGCTGAATTTAATAATTGTGACCACGGCAGTCTAGTTGTCATGGTCGCGGTTTCGAGCCTTGATGTCTCTAAAGACCCGCCGAGTAGTCGGGGCTGATGCTCGTTAAATATGACGGGGCCCAAAGTCCTCCCTTCGGTGTGGCACTTTTGATTTGAACTCTTATGTTTTGAATCTTGTTGAACTGAACTTTGCTGTGGTTTTAACTTTGAATTGAAATCTGAAAAAGAAAAAAAAATGGATTTAATGATAAAGATGCTGAAGAGGACTATGAAGATTTCTTTTGCCGAATGAATCATACAGAGATAAATATTTGGAATTTTGTTCTCAAATCGCACAAATAAGTTTGAAAGAATCATCCACAAGCGAAGTCTCCGAAAAGCGAAATTTGAAGCTCTTAAAAATAGAACTAAAAATTTAGTGGAGATACTCGACACTTCTAGACATTTTGAAGTCAATTTCGAAAAATTCTAAAGTATTCCAGTATCGCTAATGAAGACAAGTTTCATTATCTGCTTCAGGCTGTTGTTCCGAAATCAATAGCAGTCCTAGTTTCCCAGCGACTGCGGAGTATTACCCAAAGGCGGTTACTCAATTTCAGCAGAGATTCGGGCGAGACTATTTAATTCGTACAGATTTATGCGCGGGACTTGCCGTCTATGGTTATGAAAAACGCAGCCACCGGTCACTCAAAGACTGACCTCCCAGCATGATAGGATGAGTTGGAAGCGAAGGTCCGAGACCTGAGAGTTTAGGACGCACGCAATAAAAATTCGGGGGTTTTCTAAGCGCATTGGTGGAGTTTTGCCTACTGGAAGGAGTATTAGAGGCCTAGGAAAGAAGCCACAGATCAACAGAACACAAGGAGTAGCGAAATTTGGAATATTTGATGAATTTTTTCGACAGGAAGTAAAGGGTGAAGAAATGGTAAATCTTGGACGATTTCGCTTCCCATCAGAAACCGCGAAGAAAGGAATTTCAAAATGAACAGTTAAAACAATCCGGGATGCCCTCAACATCATCCTCTTTAGCAAGTCTTCAGAAACTAGGTAAGAGAAATTATTTCTGCATTTTTTTGTGATAAATCGCAATCTGGTGAAAGATCTTTTTCGATCTAGAAAATGACTTTAGCTGCTAAACAAAAATTGTTAGAAAAGGGTACATGTTTTTTTTTTTTTTTTTTTTGCTTAAAAATAGGTGGTCGCATAAGTAAATTTTGTAATGTTAAAAATCTATTGAAATGCCCTCAACGTAATAACCACTTGTAATAATATTGTTTTGGGCCTTGGCAAAAACTATTGATTTGATTCTAGGGTGCGATGGAAAAATTCATAGTTAGACTTAACACGCAGGATGGGACAGTTTTTTGCCCTATACAGCGTATCTACCCATTTGAAATGTATTGAAAAGAATCTTTTCATAAGAAATCAAATGAAGAGGAATCTAAATTCTAATATGTCTGAAAATGAAAACAATTTAACATCTGCTTATGCTATGATAGTGAGAAAATTTACATCTTCTGGGAGGCATGGAAAGCCCCTAAAAGACTCGATCTTGGGAATAATGATTGTTATATTCTTGAGAACTCTTTCTGAGTCTCAAGGTGTGGGGGGGAGGATGTTGGGAAACGGATCGAAATAACTACCGCTAGGCGGCTGTGTAGTGACGTCAGCCTGCGAGCTGACTCTGACTCACGAATGTAAATAGAACTACTTGTGTACTAGGCGATGGCTGAGCGTAATAATTATGTGTTTCTCCATGTTGTGCTGTCCATTGTGAATAAACTATGTTTCCTGAAATCTTCTTGGATTTAATTAGATCAAAGTACCCAGCATCTGGCAATGCAGCCCTTTTGGGTTTACTTTCAAATTTATATTTAAGTCGTTTTAGTTCGTTTATGTTTCCGAAAATCGAAGTACAAAAGTTTTTATTTATTATTTCCTCGAAAACTCTTATTTTTGACAGTTGTTGGATAAATAAATTAAGAACTTTCATCACTCCCTTTGCTGCTTTATATCCCTTATAATACAATCAGTCAATCGTACTAAAATACATTATTCACTCAGAAATTCGACAGATGTCGGTCGAAAGCACCGCTGGATTACCGAAAACGTCAGATTAGGAAAATTTTGCAATGGAAATTCAGCAATAGGAATATGTTGCAACGGAAATTCTTAAAAGATAAGTTAAAAAAACACCCTAGAATTCTAAAGTTGTGGCATTCATGTTTTTAAGCCTAATTCAGTGTATAAAATTCAAAGGAAACATACTTTTTATTATATTAAAACATTGAGTAATTTTAAGAAAATGATTCTAACGAGTCTTCAAAAAGGACATTTTTCTTCATTATTTGTGTTTTATTAGTATTTGTGATGCATTTGAATAAGTTTTATTATTTATGATTTTATTTATACATAAAGTCCTTAAACTGTGGAATCCATGCAATTTCAATGTAGATATACGTATATATTTCTTTGATTGTGTTTAGTTTCTCATTGCGAACGATAATTTATTCAATTTGTGTAGGTATTATAACTTATACTACATTTTTTATAGGACAATAGTATAGAATGGTAGCAGGACAAATGTAAAAACTATAAGAATTTTTTTAAAAAATATTTCATACTTTGTTTCTCGCGAGGGGAAAATTTAATATCATGCCAGATTCAAATTCGTTGCGATTAGATTCACAGTCAAGTATTTGAAGCCCTGTATCTAGAATCCATGCGTTGGCTCAGCTATTAAAATCTAAAACATACAGTGGCACAAACAATTGAGGATACACTTTACTTTTACTTGGTTAATCCAACTTTCAATCAAAATAACACCTTAACCAGAAGTGCAAACGAATTTTTATTCTTAGACATAACAAAAGGTTTAATTAACAGTAAAAATAAAGAAAAATCAACGACAAAATTCTAAAATAAAACTTTTTAGAGGCATTTCAAATAAACATAAGCAGATTTTTACCTCAAAAAATTGAGGATACACAAATGAAATTTTTGTTTAACTACCACTTGATTTCTTTTTGCTTGCTACTAATAAT
>BMAW01047053.1:80197-125707 GCA_019974015.1 Nephila pilipes | reverse complement strand
GCTAATTTAAAGTTTGATTATTATTTAGTAATATCGGCCATCCCACAAATCAGAAGTGGGATTAGGATTAGGATATGAGCACATGATAAGGAATAGAAATAGGGACTGAGACGCCTAATCAGGATATAAACTGATAGAGATGTAAATTGATAGTGATGTTGGCGCATTATTGAATGTAAGCACATTAGGACTCGATTAGGTTATAAAAATCGTGAGAGTGTAGGACTCATGATTAAATTGTGAACATTGAACTGAAAAAAAAAGTGTGGATAACTGTGTGCTGACCAAGGATAAATTCAAGACTTTGAGGTGAGTCAGATTTATTCTTATTTGCTTAACATGAAGATTGATGATATTAATGTCGTAAGCAATGCACTGTTGAATCTCAACAAAGAAAAAATTAAGACTTTGCATAAGTTTATTTTTGATACTGATGGCGATGCTAAAAATACGGAAAGAATAAGAAATTTTACTGGTTTCGAATTCACAGTAAATGACTCTAATTTTAAGTCTAAATTAAAAACTATTAATGATACTTTTTCATTACATGAATTGATTACCATTTTTGATATTCTGAATATTGCATTCCAAGGAACAAAAACCGAAATAATCAAGAAAATATTAGTTCTATTAAATGATGTTAACTCGCTTTATCAATATATTCAAAATTCGAATCAATCAGAAAGCGAAACGGGAGTAGAAACAAAACAAAATCCATCAGTGCAGAGCCAGAACATTAATGAGTCAGCAGCTTATTCTGAAGAGGGTTGTTATGACTATGGCACCACTCGAAATCAAAACATCTCTGTAAGCTTTTCAGACATTGAAAGTGTTACTTCCTCTTTTAATGGTGAAATGCATGAAAACATTTCAGTTTGGTTAGAGCAGTTTGAGAGCGCTGCGAATATTTTTAATTTATCTGACCTACAAAAGTTTATTTTCGCTAAACGATCGCTTGGTGGTAATGCCTTATTATTTGTGAGAAGCGAATTGAATATTACGTCATACCAGGAATTAAAACGTGTGTTGATAGATGAATTCGAGGTCACTACTAATTCAGCCCAATTGCATGAAATATTGAGTAGGCGTAAAATGAAAGAAACTGAATCTATACAGGAATATTATTTTATAATGAAAGAGTTGGGTAATCGAGGGAGAATTGAAGATACCGCTTTAATGCAATATATTATACGAGGAATTAACGATAGAAATGAAAATAAATTAGTTTTGTATGGTTGCAAAGATTTACGTGAATTTCGCGAAAAACTGAAGATTTACGAGGTTATAAAAAATGATTTTATGAAAGAAAAAAGTAAATATAATTTTAGTGAAGTAAAACAAAAACCAGATAATTTTGTGAATCATAAACGATCAATTAATTATGATCAAATGCTAAATTTTGTTTTAATTGTGGTGGTAAAGGACATTTATCTAAATTTTGTTCACATAAGAATAAAGGTTTAAAATGTTTCAGATGTCAAAACTTTGGGCATAAGGCGTCTGAATGTTCGGAATTAAATTTGGAAAGCAAACCCAATGATAACGTAGAATCTCTCAATATTGCAAAACAAACATATCTGTTTAAAATGGTTCGTTTTGGTAATTTAAATATTAACTCATTGATAGATACCGGAAGTCAAGCTACGTTAATTTCTAAGAATATATTTGAAAAGTTAAATATTTGTGAACTGAATCAATGTAATTCAATTTTATCGGGATTAGGAGATAGTAAAATAAAGCCCATAGGTATATTTAAGGGAGAGATAGAAATAGATAACTTTAAGTGTTCTACTGATATATGTGTCGTGGAGAATGATGCTATACCGCATAATGCTATTATAGGACTTGATGTAATTTTGCAAGGTGAAGTTCTAATAAATGAAAATGGATTTACAATAAAAAATAAGTCTCTGTGTGAAGAAAACAATATTATATCGGTTTTGCCAGTAAATGTTAATTGTGATGAAATTGAAGAAAATATAGGCAATAATATTTCAAAATCCATTAAAGATGAAGTGCGTCAATCTATATTAAATTACCAACCGAAGAAGATTAAATCAACTAACATAGAATTAAATATTTTAACTAAAAATAATGAACCAATACATCAACGACCGCGACATTTACCTTTTTCGGAAAATAAGATTGTTGATGCTCAAATAACTAAAAGGTCAAAACAGGGAATTATAGAATCTTGTTCTTCAATGAATACGAAGTTTACTGAAAAATCAAAAGAAATTATTGAAGCCGAATTTCAAGATAATTTTGGGAAACAGCGTAACAATCTACAAAAAGATGCCAAAAAACAAAAGATAGAAAGACCAATAGCTAATTGTGTGCAATGTGTTCAAGTAAACCGTAAAAAAGGAAAGAAAGAAGAAGGAAGGAAAGAAAAAAGGAAGCTTCATCCAATTCATAAAGATGATATACCTTTACATAAGTATCGCACAAATCACCTAGGATCATTAGAAAGTTCTTCAAAAAATATAAATCATCATCGGATTACAACTAGTGCAGAATTTATAAGATGGTGCGTAACTTAAACTATTCAATTATACTTCATTTATGTGACTGTGCATCTACCAATTATGACTTTTTCCCGATTATGACTATTTTCCCCCAAACATGACTAGATTTATCTATGTGTTTTGAAGACGTTGAAAGAAAGAGAAAAGTGAAAGAAGACGAAGTGACAAAACAAGACGATGATACTTATAGACGATAGTGTTTTCCAAAGACGATGATGTTCCAAGATTGATAAATGCTGTTCGAATTATCAACTTGTTACTGCTTTTGAATTTTCTCTTTTCAGTTTTATTTTTTAGGTTGAGACGATCTTTTGTTAGAATCAAGAAGCTGAGGTCATCTTCTTCCAGGAGGGCCGAGTGTGGGTTTGTAGTAGAAACACCCGATCATAGAGGGCGCTGCCTCTGCTACTGAAGGGAGCCCGCTCTTGAAGGAGAGTCGACGGTAGTCATCGGAACAAAGAAGACGCCCTTGTTGATGACTCTAGACGATTGATTTATTAAGACGCTGAAGAGTATTGTTTTAATGTTTTTAAATGTTATTGTGAAATGTCTCGTCCAGTATGTTCAACTTTATGTTCACGTGAAACGTCAATATTAAATGTCTGTGTGCTAATTTAAAGTTTGATTATTATTTAGTAATATCGGCCATCCCACATATATATATATATATATATATATCGATTTAGAATAATCCTGTAGATTTCAAAAGTCAGAAATCTTTATTTGTTCATGATCAAATTCAGGGAGCTTAATATCTTAGGTCACACGCAGTGTAAACCGACGCCAGACTAAAGTAATTTGGGGTTGAATTGTACAGTTATAGTAATTATTGTTAATTGCGTATTCTTTAATTTAGATTTCATTTTGAGGCTGACACGAGAAATGGCACTCGCTCTGATTATAAAAGGAAATGAAATGGGATTGGAGTTTTAAATTATGGTGATCTGTGCTGAGAAAATGATAAGTGTTGACCGTCAGAAGAGAATTTCTAAGGCAAAAAAACGAAGATAAAAGGGAAGAACAATTTAAATTAAGTTATTTTTAATTATCCTTAGCCTCACATACATAAACACACATATACGCTTACATACGCCTTCCCACACACTTCACTACCCCTATATATATATAGAGAGAGAGAGAGAGAAAGAGAGAGAGAGAGAGAGAGAAATGTCTTAAGGGTAAAATCCATATACAACGTTTCTCTTGCCACATACTCTATTAGCAACTACATGTATTACCATCATTACGAAAATACGTGCAGAAGTTTCTGAATTTACCAGTTTCCAGAAAAATAAACATTTCAACTAATGGAAAATATTTTGAAAGACTGCTCCCATTAAGCGCAAAGTATAGTTTGGTAAACAAATGTAAAAGACAGAAAATAAGGGAATAGCGTGGGGCTATGGATTTTGTACAAAACATTACTAGTGTGTTGCGAAACAACCATAAATTTGCCATCGTAAATATTCTGAGAAATCAAAAAGGTTTGAAAGGAATTTTTTAAATATGTATTCCAGTATAATTTACATTTCAATAATGGATCTAGAGCAATTTTCTTTCAATGAAATGAATTATAACCATTTCGATCGCTTAAAAAAGGCTTGTTTACAGCCTAAACCATACTTTTTAAAATATTTTTGAAAAAATATCGTCCTTAAATATTTTTTTTATTCTCAATATACAATTAGACTCTAATTATCAATATTTTCGAATTTCTGTAATATGTAATAGACATAATATTTTAATGTTGCATAATTACTTAGAAAGAATTTAAACCTTATTTTATTTTTCTCTGTTTTATCTTTCGCATGCATAAAATACAGAATGAAGACAGTAAAGCTAATTTTACATACTATTATTAGTTAAAGGGGAAAAAACAATTTAAAAGTAACTTTCAAAAAGCATAAACAATGCATTATATGATGAGAAAACATTGTATCATACGCAGAGATGGAGGATAGCTCCCAATATGTTGTATGAAGCCTTCAAAATTCTGATTTAAATTGAATGTGATTGATAGTGGGAAACTTAAGAGAATGAGATGTGAATAAAAGTGCCACCATCGTCATCTGTTTCAAACTTTGAGATATGTTGTCAAGAGCCAATTATATTGTTTTAGCGCAGTATTAGTTCAAAGCAATTAAGCACATGAACGTAATTTATTGTCAATGGATAGAGTGTAGCAGATTATTTGTATGATAAGCAAAATAAGATTTCTAGAAAAATTAGGTAAGTTTAATTTTTTTTAATTAGATTACATTTAGTTTCTTCGAGCACTCCAGTATTTTCAAATATGAGTGCAATGTTTAAGAATTTTATATTTGCACTTTTTGTAATGAGGGTAAACTCCTCACAAAATTCAGTTATAACTGAATTACTTGGAACAATATTCTTAAAAAAAGATGATTTTTGTTTGTTTTCATGAGTCAAATTTAAATTTTTCTCTGGAATTTATGTTCGATACTTAAATAAAATAATTCTTGTTCAGATCATTTTTTTTCTCCTTAATCCTTGTTATTCTCGAATAAAAAGTTTGTCCAAAAAAGATAGGGATTGAAGTCGTAAAAGGGAATTTATTGAATATATATATGCAGACAGTTAATAGTTTTCAAAATATGACCCGAAAACTGTCCTTTTTTTTTTCAGTCTTAAGACATATCCTGAAAGTGGGCAACCGCAAGGCTGCTCAGGCACTGCACCGAAGCCGCTTGAATAGTATCAATCATCCCGAAAACAAAGTCCTTCAATCCGAGGGAATAAAAAAGAATCAATTGGAACCGGATCTGGACTGTAGAATGGTTGGGGCATTAATGCAATATTATGATTGGCCACTACCTTCCTCATAATCAGTGATTGATTGTATTGTCGCAGTGGAGCATCTACGTATCTGCAATTTCTCTTCGAAGTGGCGAAACCTTATCTTCACTACTGCGTAAAATTTACCGATTATTATTTGTTCCGCAATCATAAACTGCTTGTAGACCTCATTTTTTGAGTCAAAGAAGATATTGAGCATCGATTTCACTCTTGATTTCCTTATGAAGGTTTTTGTTGGTTGAATATTTGTGTTATTTATATACAGTTTTCGACATGACTTCATTTTTTAAAGCATCACATATTCCAAAAGTCTTTAGAATGAAAATTTTCAATTAAACGTTAATTTTGTGGCACAATACTTCTCGATGGATCACTGTTAACATAAGAACTGAGCCCACTATCATTTAGGCGAGGTCCACTCGCTCCTATGACTTGGAGGCAAATGACTCAGTTATCCAAGCTTACGTCACATCATCCGCTACCCATTTTACCGATAAAAATAACCATAAACTCCCTCCCTTTGGAGGGGGAAACAGTCCCGATATTTATTAGACAAATCCCGTATATATGTAGTTTTTCTTCTTGAGATTGTTGACATCTCTTCTTTTGAAAGAAATTGCTTCCTATCTGAGGTAGTAGTTTCCTTAAGGACATTTCAATGCTGCGTCAGTCGGACGCTAAAACTGAATTGTTGAGAAATTAGGCATTATCTTAAAAAGATTGATAGATTATAGACAATTACAAAATATGTAAAGGCATGAATATTTGTAAGTTAGTTATGTAAATAAGTATGAAAATCTGCTACAATGGAAATTTATAATTAATTTACACATGTATGTTTCTTCATAATAAATAATTCTATCTTTCGTGCCTCGTCTCTAATTTAAAAAAAAAATTAAAAATCCTCATGCTTAAAAATTAAAAATAATACTCGTACGAAAGTATTTTAATTAATTTATTAGTCTACATGTGTACTATTAATGGGATATTAAAATTAAGTTATCTTAGAAATAATTTTAAACAAAGCACTTAAGATACCTTTTCTAAATTCATAGATGCACTTAATAACAAATAATAAGAAGAATTCACAATTTTTTGCAGCCCCCCTCCCTTCCTTAAACTTTCAAGAACAATAACATTTTTTTTCTTCTGCGAATGCTACTTCTACAAGCGTAATCAGACATGATGGATGCATGCTCTGATAAAGAATACCAGCCGACAGTATTAACGAAGATATCGCCATGAGCAGCAAGCAAATCAAAATACATCGCCCACGAGATTGCCTTTCAAACTTTCAGAGGAAACGACACAGAGAGAAATCCTGCGGAATCTCAGAGATTCATTTTTGAGAGCGGTTTCATTTGTTTCACTCCGAAGAAGAGGATTTCTGCTAAGCGCAAGCTTAACGGCACTTCGTTCTGGCAATTCCGAAGTAAATTCTTCACGGAGCCAGAGATCTATGTATCAATTAAACGATAAAGTCAGCCCTCTTAGTAAAAAATGACGTTAACTAAGCTATTTCGAGAAGCAATCTCCGAGAATTCCATCTTTTTTTCTTATTTTTATTTGATTTTCTTTGAGGATGTTATGGCCTCGAAATTTCCATGATATTTATCAATATGTAGAATGAAAAAGATGTTTGGAACGTGTAGAAAAGATAAGTTTGGTACAAAAGACATTTAGTCATCTTGTTGCAGTTACTATTACGTTTTCATGATATTAATGCTGCTGTCTGAAAATCAGGAGTAATATATGGCTCCTGTGTTAAAAGTAATAGAATTGAAATTCTGAAGTAAAAAACAAATAATAAAACTATAATTTTGGTAACAGAATTCAATTACACTTACCAATAAAAATTAAATTACATAATGAGAAACAAGTGCATATATTTTTGCAAGGAAGAACATTTTATTGAGATGTTTAAATTTCGATTAGTAAATTGTTTTTTATAGCGTTTGTACTTCTATATCTGAATTTTTCAAATATTTATATGATTAATTGATATTAATTGATATATCACTGTACCTCCAACAACTTCATACTTATCAGAACTCAGAATACTTTTAAGAATATTCTGAGAGTTTCATTTCTCAGAATATTTCTAGTATGAAAAGTAAAACAAATATGGGAAGGGTATTACTTACAAAAAGTTTGAATGAAATAAGGGTATGATACCTATTCTTTAAGAAATTAATTGTTAAAAACTATGCGTATTTTTTCACGCAACAGATCCGCCTTTCTAAATATAACAAACATTTGTTCCTAAAATTTTTCCTTGCTTTTAAATGAATGAAAATGTACCTTATAATTACATATAACTAACATTCAGGATATATATTTACACTGTTTCAAATATTTTAATGTATAGTGTTTGCTTTTACGAATTGTGCTTGTTACTATGCAGTAATTTACTTTTCTAGTTTAAATAATAAACTAATTATTTGTTAAGAAATTTTCAGCTCATGAAAAATCAATTTCTGAAAGAAATTCAATTTCCTAAACGTTATTCGTAATAAAATTAGAGCTTTTGGATGTTCCTATCAGGATGTCTACAATAAAGTCTTGGAATCCTTCTGATATTCCCTACTGATCTTTCTACTTTGAAGTGTCAAATCTAGAAACTAACGAAATTTCCCTTGTGTTTCCTTTGAAATAAATTCTTTTATTTCTGAAAATAAAAAAAAAATTAAAAAAAATAAGAAACTTCTTCGTTTTAACGGTCTATTTTTATTTTCATAAATACTATCATGTTCTATTTCAAAGTACAATAAAAGAAACTTTCAAGAACTATTTTTAGAAATGAGAGAAAATTTAACAGTGATTATTTATTAGCAATTTAAATGTTGTAAGTTGTTTTTAGTTTCACATACATAAAAGGTTTAGAGAAATTATGAATAAGGGTAAAGATTTCAGAATTATAAATAATAACAATTATTATTATATTACAATAAGATTCAACGAAGATATTGCAATTTTTTAACTAAGTTCGCTATTAAATATAATTTACCTAATTAGGCTTTCAAAGAATATGTTTTATATTAATGAGGACTTTTATTATTTAAATTTTAAGAATAAAGATATCACTAAGATTTTAAATCTAAAAGATTTACATGAAGATTACAAGATGAATTCTATATTTGTTATATTGATAAGGTATCTGGTAATTATGCTATTATTTGTAAAGAACTATCTAGCAATATGAATAACCAACATCTGATAAATAATAATGCTTTTATTAAAAATTTATTTAAACATATTTTTAACTCCTGAATTACATAAAGTATCTATTAAATTTAGAACTAATTAATTACACAACTAAAGCAGGTAAAATGTTTCAAAAGATTTTACAATAAGCTATAGATATTTTTTAAGACTGTTATCATTAAAAATAATTATAGAATTATTATATAAAAGATAAAAAGGTTTATAATATTGGAATAGTTATGATTCTGAACACTTAATTTAATCAATATTGAAGATTTAATTAAGGTTATTTTAGTTGATTCTAAAATAACCCAGCTTAACAGTCTAAACCCTTTACAAATTTTAATACATTTTTTCGTTTTTCTTTTCTTTTTCATAACATTTTTGTTTTCATAAATTTTTTCAAATTACATTTTTGGTTTTCTTAATTTTTGGTTCCTTTTTAAACTACTTTCTTTTTAATTCTGTGATATATATATCCCCGATTTGTTTCTAAATAATAAAAGAAATAATGAAGATTACCTGACACAAAATAACTGTTCAAATTTTAAAACATAATTTAAACATGATATTTTTTCTTGTTCTCTTCAAATGGAATATCTAAAGTTAGACATACAGTACAAACCTGACAGTGGACGACTGATGGCTTTGTCATTGGTATTTTTTATAAGCTGTTAAGACATTCGCTGTTATTAGAAAGGAAAATTATGCGTCGCATTACAACACGCTAAATATCACCCAATGAAAGACTGTTGTGATTTGTCATCAATAATTATGTTTGATTTTAAGATTTAAAAATTGAACTACGGTGTTCTTTTTTTTTTTTTTTTTTTTTTTGTTTTAAAACAAAACCAACATCCTTTCCGTTTCTTTTTGAAATTACAGATGCATACTTTCTTAATTATCTTTATAACAACAGATTACGTCATATATTTACTGTTATAAATTTGAATATAATGAACTTCTTATTATGTTTGTGATAAGAAAGTTTGGTTTCAAATAAATCTAATTTTTTGCATTAATTATTAGCTATACCTACTCTAAGCTAATAAAATAGATTTTTTTACGAATATTTAGTAATTCAATTTTCATTTATTTTTCGCAGTCCTAATATTGTTTTATGATATCACTATTTATTACATATATTTCATCTTCGATCTTCAATGTTGTTATATATCAGAATTTTCTATATTAAATCTGCGAAAGAGCCTTAGGTATTATTTTATTTATTCTTATTTACTCATTACTAGATTGTTTCATTTTTCAAATATTTTTCTACAATTTTATTGTGCTATCTTTTTCATCGAGGAATTCATTTACCTACTACTTTATGAATGCAAGTGAAAGGCCATAGAACTGATACAGAGGCCCAATGAATATTCAAACATGATTGAACAACTTAATTTTCGTTAGAGAGAGAGAGTATCTATGTGTTTCCAGGTTTCTTTTTTAATCAACATAATAAATTATTTAAATTATTATTTCTTTTCTCTCTCTCTCATTATATGTATATATATATATATATATATATATCCTAAAGAAACAGATAATACCATAAAAAAATAATAATATAAGGAACATGGAAATAAATAGTAGATTTCGTTGTTTTAAAGAAATAAGAAATAAGAATCAGAATAAATAACTAGGCTCAAATTCTTAATATTTTGAAACCATTGAGAATTTTTAATTCAAATTCATTGCTTTAGAAGAAAAATGCGATCGGTTTTTAAATAACTATGTTAAATCGACAATGAAGGAAAACATAATTGTAAAGTTTTCGATTCGTACATCGTATAAAAAAATAATAGTTCAAAAATGATTTCACTGAAAGCTATTTACATAATTCCGTTACTGTACTGCTAAGATAATATTTAGCTTAGGTATGTTATTTTAGAACGTTTGAAAAAAAATATACGCTATTCATATTTTATTTCACATTCATAAATATGTATTTGAAGAATTATGACACATATTCTTTTTCTACGATTTATTTCTTTCTCTAGAGTAAGAAATTCATATTTTTTACAGAATGTTCCCATTTTAAAAATGTAAATATTGATCATAAATTTCAAGAGAAATACTAGATATTTTTCTTTTATTTAAAGTATTTTTAAACACTTTTACTGGTGAATATATATTTTCATTACCTATATCAAATTAATGAGAAAACAATTCTCCGTATCTGATGTTTAACTTAGTACAAACTAATTTACAAAAACTGAGGCATTCTTAGAATGGAATAATATTCTATTTTAATTCAATTCCTAAATTTATTCAGAGTTCTAAACTGCTTAACTATTGAAGAAATTTTTTTATGAAGAAGAATTTATTTTTGAAAACATTCAAAACGGGATATCATTACACCAAAATAAAAATTTCAGAAAGAAATGACTAGTAATAGTTTGGAAAATGTAATAAAAGCAATATATAGTGTGAAATATATAGAAGTGAAAATCCTTTTTGTGAAATAGTTTAACCAGCTATCTCTAAATATATTTCATTAAAAATATTTTAAGTTAATGAAACTTTTCCTTTGCAACCGAAAAATGCATAATAGATGAGATGAAACTGTTATTCCAAGCATTTTGAAATAATGATGTTTGAAAACATATTTGAATACATTATTTTAGATAGTAAAATGTTTCAGGACTCTGTTTAAAAATTTTGATAGACTTCTGAATTAGTTAAACGCCACATATGATACAAGTTATATATTTTATTGGTATCATTTTTATTTTGCACCAGTAAATTTTTTCCTAAGTCATTTAATTTTGAAATATCATCATTTATTATTACTAATTCAAGAGGAAAATACGTATAAATTAGAACATGAAATGTACTGTGAAACAATAAAATATTTGATTATTTGATTCTTTCACTCATAGATTAAAGTTTTTCTTAAAATAATATAAGAGGACCGTAAAGTAGGAATAATTGCGTTAATAACTTTTTCAGAATTTTTTTAAATGGGAATAAATTATTGAAGTTTTTCTTGTGGCTACACAAACATAACTCAGCTGTACTGTGAAATTAGTTGAAATTTTTACATGAATTACTGTGATTATTACACAGTCTTATGTTAAACGTATGAAAGATTAACATGCAAAAGAAATATAATTCTTTTTAAACATTTCTAATATGAATTAGTATAAATTTTCTCGTAAAAATATTTTTGGACACATTTAATTTGTTGAAGAATTTCATGTTAAAAACAGACAATAAATTCATTTAATCAGAGAATTTAAATATATTTCGTAAATTACGAAAATTTTCAAGATTATAAGATAAATGAAATTTCTTCAAATAAAATATAAAGGGAAATAAATAATCAATAAATGAAACTGTTTAAACCAATTTCAATTCCTTGTTTCAAAATTATATATATATTATAAATATTAAAACATAAATTATTCAATTTTATGTTAATTAACTAACCGACTAATAAAAACGTATAACTTCGCAGTGATCGATTTTGAATATCTGAAATCCTTTTACCGTTATTTATATTGTTGAAACATTTGAGAAAAATTGAAATTACTTAAGAATACCTTTAATAAGAAAAAGTTCACTTATAAGACTTTGCTTATTAATGATTAGCCTCTAATATTGTTTAACGAAAAATCCATTTACTTGTCTGATAATTATAATGCATTGTACCATACTGTTGTTCATCAATTTCTTCAAATTTATTACAGTCTTAAAAATATAAAAGTAGTTTCATTTTTAGCCGAAACTAAAATTGTGCCATTCTTTAATCATCGTAAATTTAATTGAAATATATAAAAATATTAATAATTCTATTATTCGAGAAACAAAAGCAAAATAATGCAGCTTAACTGTCTTGACATTTTGATTTCCATGTTCTTTTTAAATACAAACTTTATAAATTTTATCATGATGTCCAATAATAAACTAATTCATTTTTCCCTTTTTTCATACATATAAAGAGTATCCATCTAAAGAGCTGTATCAAAAAAAATGAATGAAGCAAAGTCTTTCCGTCAAGAAAAAAACTTATTTCGCAGGGGAATACAGCAAATCGCGGAAAATAAGTGGAAATCAGAATCTAATTTTTAAATCTTATCATACAGAGGACATTTTCCTTCTTCTATTAGACCATGCAGATTTGTACTTACTATACTCAATAGTCACGATCGCCTAGTGATCATGGTTGCGAGCTCGCGATCGCCGTTGTTTCCTTCAGTCGTGGGCTCGAGTCCTGATGTCATTAAAGAAAGACAGTGTAATGGGGCTGATGCACGTTGAATTTGATGAAAGAACGGTGTAGAAATTTGAAAAAATAGCTGCCAGCTCAGGCATTGGCCTCGTTATTTGACCAAGGTTTAAAATTGCGGGATCCTTCACTCATAACCCTCTACTTGTTTCTACTTCTACATAATTTTGATTTCAGATTGCATTTTTCAAGCAACATTTTAGGTAATGAACAGTTATTTTGTGTATTTCGTGTTGAGGTTCGTGCTGAATAAGAAAGATATTAAATATTTAAATATTTGTTTCAATTAAAATGATTAAGAAATACCGTAATTTCCGGAAGAAAGGGCGCATCATCGTAAATTACGCACTCGAAGAAAATGGCGCAAAATTGATTGAAATAAACAAAATAAAAACTAAAATTGCTCTGAAACGTCGCAACATCGTAAACGCTATACTATGTCAAACTGCAAGAAGAATCTTCGCGAACAACAAAGTAGCAAAATCTTGACTTATTTCATGATATATACATATCGGTTAAGAAAAAAGGCATGAAAAGAAGTCTTAACTCAAAAATATATTATATCTGAGAAATATTTAAAATATGCTTTAGTTCATGAATGTACTTACATATACTTGCTAAACAAGTCCATATGCGTAATATTTATGGAATGTATTAAATAATATCACAATAACTAGATATCAAAATGAATAATGGAAGAAAATTTGAAATTTTGCTTTTGCTAACAAAAATAATTACTGCAAACTGTACATCACATGAAGCCATCAAAATCTCATTCTTTATTGTCAGAGTACTATATTCATATTATCAGATTCTTCACAAGTCTAATTTTTCAAAATGTGAATGCTAGTTTGCACGAGGAAAGAATGTAATTCTTCCGAGATCACATGTAAGGTGCATACGTACATTGGTCAGTTTAGGGGTAAGAATACAAACAGTATATAAATTTCGCACAAAGTCTCTGGGTGGTCTTCTGAACAATGCCAGCACCAAGGCGAACCAAGCTATTTGCAATAACATCTTACAGATTATTTTTCTAGTTCATATAAGCGACGAATCGGTAGAAAAGCTAAAGCCTCTAATACGTAAGCGCTGTGGTGTTTCTTCTAGAAATTATGGTATTTTTATATCTATAGTGAATTTTAAATTTAAAGTTAATTATTTTAAGCATTATATAATTGTATATGCATTGGTTTGATACATTATCTCTCTCTTTTTATATATTTATATATAATTAAAAAAACATGAAGAATGAAAGGGGAACTAAAATATTTCGCTCCATTTTTGCACGTTTGAATTTATATTCACCTTTAACTGCCGTGATCGTAAATATACGCTTTGCTAAATCGATGCGTTAACTGTCCCGGGTGAATATATGCTCCTATCCGAAGTAGGATTCTTTGCATTACGTTGCTACCAGTAAATACTCTCGAGAATTTGGGATGCAATAAAATGGCCTTGACAGTGTTTGCGAAGGATTTACTTATTTCAAAAAAGAGGGGGTGGTATGGGAAATGGAGATGTTTCTCGAATGGTGAAAGTCGGCTATAAGACGCATGATTAAGAAATTCTATGTTACAGCACCACGAACCGCTAAAAGACTGAAGTTACAAAATGACTGTCCTTTTCGACTTACTACTAGAAACTATCAATAGTTTGTACCATCAACGTCTTAAGAAATACTTCGAGGAAATGTGTTTCTTATGTCCAAGAAAATGAATTCGACTTGGATCTCGCTATTAATGTGTTGAATGTGTTGTTGATTCATATGTCCAACCATGTTTTAGGATATATCACACGACAGATAAGTTCTAACATCCTTTTTATTATACTGTTACTCACTCTAAAATTTAAAATTATTGTATTTTCGTTTATTTTTTGTTTTTCTCTTTAACGAAGTGAACTGTTTTTTGATTGCACAGCATGCCTGTTCTCTCCTCCCCCAATATACCGTATAAACTATGCGTGCCTTTGTAGAAAATAGTGGAGCCGAGGAGCGAATCTCGAGAGATTTCCTCGACAGCTTTGTGGTTAATGTAACGTTGGAAAGCCTACTAAATGTTTCATGGAAACTGATATAGAAGTCTTTTAAATCATTTTACGCTATTACTACATAAAGTGCTCATATAATAAGATTTTTAATGTTCATGTCCTCTTTCTAGTGTATAATTTCTATGTTTACAATTTTAAATAAATTACTTTATAAATTGATTAAATACAAATTGATTTTAACACTTTTTTCAAAGAGATTTTGCAAAAAAAAATTATTTCACGTTAACATGTTTTCTTAATATTGGTATTTCTTTTGAACATGTATAAATATGCTTTGTAGTAAATAATTCTCGCCTAGTTGTACTGATAAAAGTATATCAGATAATTAAAAGAGATTCTGCATTTATATTATTTCTATTGTAAGCGCCGTATTAGTTTTTTTCATGACAATGACAAACGATTCCATGACTACGAGACAATAGCTTACGTGCTCAGGTAATACACGCAACTGTTGCGGTTTATAAAAGAGACAGATTGAAAAATACATCATCTCTGGGGGGGGGGATTTTTTTCTCTTTCTTCCAATATCCGCGGGGAAAAAATAATAATATCTTTTGCCAGTGGATTCTTTTATTTGGAATTCTCCAGCCTTATACTTTCTGTCAAAAAGAAGCGAGAACAATAAGGTTCATAAAACTGTCAACAATATTTTTCACGTGAACAATGAATGCTTTAAAAAGGAAAGATAAAACCTATCTGGAATTGCTTAAAAAACCTGTGGAAGAATTCTCATGGATAGAGATGTCGACATTAGATAATGGCAACGTCTATTACCGTTATGAATTGTCAGAGAGGATTCAAGTACACATCATGCGAATAGCCTATCGGTTAAATAATGAAATGTCACGCAATACGTCCCTGATATAGTTTTTAGTTTATTATAAAAATAATATAGACGAAAATGCGCTTCACATGTGCGCTGTTTCATCTTTCATTTCCCTTAGTCTCAGGGAAATATAATGTTTTATTTACTTAAATGTATTGCGTTTCATTGGAATATATGTTTTGTTGCATTATACTCTGAAACGCAAGTTAGGTAATGTTTCGAAGTTTTGCATTACAATATGTTGCCTCAACTGAATATGATACTTAATTTAGACAAAAAAAATATAATGTATCAAAAGATACAATCAGTTTATTTGAAGTCTGATATTAACAATTAGTTTCAATTTACTTTTTCTTAGCTTTTACTTTAAAATTATTTGATTTTCACGTGGTATTTTCATTGCATTGAAGGCTTCTTAAGCCCTAAAGATAAGGGGCAGACTTCATATAGGTTAGAGTATTAGGTACACCCAAAGTGTTCAGGTCATAATAGCAATAGTACGGTATTTACAGGCTCGAACGATGTTAACAGGGAAAATTTTCAAATAACAGTTTAAAAATGGACGTTTTAATTGAAAGCCACGAATTTACAAATGTTTCACTAATAAAAAATGTTGTGTATGGTATGAGCTAACTAGACAGTGATATATAATAGTTCGATTTTTTGAGGTAAAAAAAAAGAATATTTGAATTAATGCAAGTGGTTAAGTATATCAATCAGCTGATTAATAGAAGAAAGATAACTAGTTGGATATATACTTTCAATGCTTTTCTTTTGATTAAATATTTGTGGTCAATGATTGTTTAATTTTATCATAGCGTAACAATAAACAAATAGGGACCCGGCTTACGACTCTACTTTTATTAAAGAGTCACTAAGGAAAAATTTACTTATGGCTAGTGATAAAGAAAGTTTTAATAAAAACTTTCTTTATCAATTGTGGTTATACACTATACACGTTTAAAATAAAGTGTAAATTAATACTGAAGAGGCTTAAATTCAGAAAAAAGGGATGAGGGATCAAAGTTATTCTAGAAAAAAAGAGGGGTGAGAGGTAGAAAGAAATTAATTTAGGACATTAATAATGGACTTATTCTATACGATCGGCATCCTACAAAATAGATAACATAATAATCACAACATAATACATAACATAATTTCTTTTTGTTCCCATTAAAATACCCAAGACATGACTCATAAGTCCTTATAAATAAATTCTTAAGCCCTAAAGATAAGGGGCAGACTTCATATAGGTTAGAGTATTAGGAACACCCAAAGTGTTCGGATCATAATAGCAATAGTACGGTATTTACAGGCACGAACGATGTTAACTACAATAGTTGCTGCTAGGAGCACAATACTGAAATGAAGTATCTGGAAAGTCAACGGGTATAGTAGTAGAGTGATTGTACTACTATACCCGTATCTCAAGATCCAAAAGTCATCTGGTATCGTATTTTCATCACTAACATTTGTCATTAAATTGGGCTCAAGTGTTCAGTCACGAAGGATAATCATATAGTAATGATTTTAGCTTCATTCTTAAAGTAGATAACCACTGCCTTCATGTTTGGAAGAGACCGGGACAGAGTAGATAAGCTTTCTTGAGCTGTAGAACCATTACACATGAGGTATAAAGTATATTCTATCCTCCAGGATAGCAAGTTTTCTTTTGCAATCATGAGTACAATTTTTTTTCATTTATGTGCCCTCGGTTGCCTAGTGGTCATGGTCACGAACTCATGACCGGGTGCTGTTTCATTCGAGTCGTGGGTTAAAGCTCTGATGCGATTAAATACCTCTTTATGGTGAGTATTGATGCCAGTTAAATCTGTTGAAGATCAAAGCCTTCCAGTTCGCGTGATGTGGAAATTTAGAGACGGAAGTGCCAGCTCAGGTGTCGTACTGAGAACGACACCTGAGCTGTGTCAACACTCTATAAATTGCTTCTGCTATCTTATACTTTTTTTTTTATCTAGTAGCATTTTTTAACTGAAAATGTACAGAATTTAATGGGTGTACTAATATATATCTATTATAAAGAAAAACAGTTGAGAAATATATCTGGCAAAATTAATTTTAGGATAGTTAGTATTCTTAATAGTTTATAAATTTTGTGCAAAAGCATGCATCGCAGCTGGGAGGAGTTTCACCAATAATTGTTTATAACAATCAATATGTTACTCCTAACCTTTATTAAATAACATGGTCTTGAAAGTGAAATAATTTCATTGTCTGTGAAGAGTTCAGTGCGTACATTGTTTAAGTTTAACAAGGGAATATATACTTTCTTCGTTATGGTAACCTTTTTTTTTCCTTTGCAAAAATGTTTGTGTTTAAATAAAAGCTAGCTGAACAGAAAAGAAATAAAATTTACATTAACAAAGAATTGAATAAATAACATATTAAATGTAATGCTTCTTTTTAATTATTTATTTATTCATTTATTTTTAGTAAACTTTACGTCAAAATTTCATGTGTTTTTATTCTCAAATAAAAAGGCTTTGGATTTTTATGTTATTTGAAAAATAAGTCAAACAAACTTATTTGTGCATTAATTGTAAAACTCGGTTATGAGAATGTACATTTTTCAGAATAGGATCAAATGAGTTGAATTATATTGATTTATTAAGATACGAAATTTTTTCTTAATTTCTAAGATTTTATTCATCAAGGAAATAAAAAATATTCTGAATGATATAAATTTAAATAATGATATATATATATATATATATATAGTTATATATATATACATCAAAAGTTTAATGCTTTTCTTCTGAATGGTATTTTTGAAAAACCTTCTAAATACTTGAGAATTTATCTTCATACGTTCCTACAGGAATCATCATAAAATATCAATTATTCAATTTATTTCTTACATAATCCATCGATAAGGTAAATATAATAAGAATAATATCCTGCACGTAACTATTCATAAAAAGTGGGCCTCAAAGTGAAAACTAATTTGTAAGCCATTTAAATTATATGGTATTATTGTTCTTCGTAAATCGAAAAAAATAGTATAAAGCTTTCATTTCATTCAACTTTAATATCTCACTCTTTCCAACATTTTTCATACAAAAATATAACAGCTTTCTAGTACCCACTTGACTGCAGTTCTTTTACGTTTGATAGAAGGCAGTTTTGTCAAAGCTGATTTTCTTATTCATTTTTATGTATTTTTGATGTTACATTTATTGAAGATACTTGTGAAATAAGAAGAAATTTGACGTGTTTCAGAATGACACTCAATTTTTATACATGTTTTATTTTTAAGAATCTCCAAATCCTTCGAGAAAAGTTCGCTGTTAGCTCGTGCATATTTCTTCAAGTTGATATGTATTCTTCCCTTAATCATGATTTAAACATTATGTTTTGACCTTTACAAAATTTATTTATTTCAGCCTTTAGTTTGTTTCACGTCACATTTCTCGACTAAATCTCAAAAATTGTTTTAAAATTTTACTTCTCGTAATGTTTTCGAGTAGTTATGTTTAATTATTACAGATTTTTACGTACTCATATTAGTTAACTTTTCAATTTTCTTAAAACTTTTGCTTGTAATTTAAAAAAAACTCTGGCGAGTTGGAGAAAGCTCACAGTAAGCCGTCCTATTTACGATATAATTATGAGTTAGAACTAGTAAAATAGGCGGAATATAAACTTTCTTGAAGAAAGAAATTAAATTTATCTAATATGTATAAACTTTTCCGAAGTATTTATACTTTATAAATAGCAGTTATCTCCAAAAGTTTACAACGATTTAAAATAACAAATTTTTTTAAAAAAAAGTTTTTTTTTTATGTTTTTTTTTTCGAAAAGAATTGCAGCAAAATTTTAAAAATATGTTAAAAATTTTATTGATTTAATTCCTAAAATTAATTATTTTACATTTAGCTTATATATATGAAAAATAATTTCAATTATTCGCAAACAATTTAACAAATATCGTTTATGAAATTACTGTGTTTATAATTTAAAGATTTTATTCTTAACACAGCATATTGTTTTGTTATTCAGTAAATTTTTATACACATGTTTATGTTAATTATAATTATATTATGACTCATTTCCATGTTTTTGAAACTTCTCTTTGACCTTTTAATCAAATGAACAACATTAGTCATGGGTTATATAAAATAAATCACCAAAAAGATTTAAATTTATAACATATGGTGTTGAGATAGAGATAGAGGGAGATTGCATTTACATATGCGGAATGTTTAAATAATGTTAATCCATAGAAATACATTTATTATAAACGTGATGACATATATTCTTAAATAACTCTTAAATAGGACTTATTAATGATACCATAGTTATAAGACCACTATGATGGACATGTAAAGGGGAAGATTTAATTTAATGCTCTGATTTAATTACTTACAGAAGTAGAACTCTTCTTCTCTAAATTATGAGTAGTCTAAATCTTAAAGGTTGTTGTTTAATTACTAAGCACAAGGTTACATCTGAATATATAAAGTTACTCTAACGACTGTAAATGTGGTGAACAATGACATAGAGCAGACCCTGAGATGGAAAAGTGTGAGCAATTTTCGGTCCAACCAATTTCCCAAGAGTACCTTTAAGTGAACCCGCGAAGTGGTAAAAGGTCTTGTTGTAGAAGTAAGATTAATGATAAGCAGTTTGAAGAGGACAAATTACTTCTATATTCTAGAACGAATAATTCTCTCATGTGTTTCAGTTTTTGCATTTATATTTATATAGAAGTAAAACATACTTTCGATAAGAATAAAAACAAAATTGGTTGGCTCAATATATTTTTAGATAAATTTCCGGTGTGTGTTTTTAGTCATGAGTTCGTGGTAGTCGAAAGTTTATAGTCATGAGGTCGCAGCTGACGCTGTTTCCGTCGAGCCTTAGGTTCGAGCACACATTCTACTAAAGATCCGGCAAGTTGTAATGATGGTTTACCTTAAATATGCTGAGGACTCAAACCCTCCCGTTGGCGTGATGGGGAGTTTTGGAGGAGAGACTCTCAACTTATTCAAGTGTTGTTCTCGTTAATTCACTGAGGCTAAAAATTACGTTTTCCGAGGCCTATAGTATTCGTGTTGCTTCTTAGCCAGATATTAATATGCAATCAATCTAAACGTTAAAGAAAAACTTGCCTTAAAAGTAAATGATTTTCTATTGTTAATAAAGATAGTGATTTGAATTTGTTGGCTGTGTCAGATATTTTATAAAAGATTCAAAAAACAAGACTCCAAAGACAAGATATAAATACAAAACAGAATTTTCTCGTCTTTCATTTTAGAAGACTTTTATAAGAATTTTGCTAATTTATAAAAAAAAAATACGAAGCAGTGAAAGACAAAACTAATCCTAAAATTTGTAATATTTATGTCATGTTGAGAGGAAAATTTGATATTGGAGTGGATTTCATTAAAACTCTAAATAAAAGTTAATCAATTATTTAACCCGTTCACTTCCAGCGTATCAAATGCGATATGTTTCTGTTTGCTCTCCTGTGCCCAGCGTATCAATAGAGATACTCTTGAGGAGAACGTTTCTTTTGAATTTTTTAATGTTACTATATGGCGTTACAATACCGTGAAATCTATATAGATAGGTTATTTGGAGTGTTGATCTTGGTGATATGGGCTTTGATTTCACTTCTGGCTATCAGAAGAAGAGCAATTGTTAAAAGCACGTGTTGCGGCGAAGCTCTTTAAATGTAATGACTTGATTTAAAGGGTGCACTTGCTTTCGCTTTGTCTTTTTCTTTCTTGCTTGCTTCTTAGAAGTTCGAATGAGAATTTAAGTATGTTTATGGTGGTTAGGCGTTTGGTAGCAGATGCTCTCAACTGTTCGTTTCATTCGGTTGGTTTTTATTTGAAGTGACATTCATGATGATAAGAAAGTATTCATCTGATACTAAGATTTGCGAATTAATGAATAAATCTGGCAGTGATGTTAGCGAAAATAATCCAACTCTGTACATAGCCATTAAAGGGGAAAAAAGGAAGAAAAATGTATGACCTCTGCTCAAAATCTTGCGTGAAGCGTCAAAAGTTGACAAAATATGTTTGTAAAATGGACTATACATTGAAGAATTTTTTTATATAAAAAATCCATACAACAAAATAAGATTCATTTTTTTATATCTTAACATTTCATGTAATGGTACATTATTACACCATTAAATTTATATAACAAATGTAATTTATATAACAAATGTAAGTATATTTTGTATTTTCGTAAAAGATATGATTTTTATGTAATAATTTTATGTATAAAACATACAATTTTCAATTAAATCTTTTTTTCTTCCGTATATATTAAGTTTATTGCATTTTAAATAACATACGTAAAAACCAAAATATTCTAACGAATAGCTGATTTTAGAGGAATTTTTTTCGCGAATTAGGCTTAATATCTAAAATCGTCTGAGCACAGCCCGCACTTTTCAAAATCCCGCTAAATTTTGGAGCTAAACTACACTTTCACCAACCATGGGGTACCAAACTCATTTATTTCTATCGCTAAATATGTACGTTTCTTCATTTCGACATGTACGAAATTTCACATAAAGAGCTCCTTCACCAAAATTTTACCAATCCTCCGTCAACGCTTCAATATAAAATTATTTGGTATTTTTCCATTTCGCAAGCGCAAATCTCACCAAGTAAACGTAATTGGTGACAATACACAGTATACATTTAAAAAAATATATTCCGTTTGGCGTCGGTCATATCATTTTTGGCGATAAAGTCGCCAAAAACAACATAACCGATGGATAAGAGAAGATTAACGGATGAAAAATGCATTTTGGATAAGACTTCCGTAAAATCCGTTCTTAGTGAGCGTCTACATCGCGAAATGAGTAACTATGCTAAATTTGAAGTCAAACGGTTGTATAGTCTTTGAGTTCTCGTGATGAATCAGTCAGTGGTATTTCGCTTATATAACACATGGATCAATAAGTTCCGAGACTAACCCAGAGATGGCACTCGTAGTAAACCAGTAATCAGGTCTTTCTAGAGTACTAACCTTTGCTTGAAACGTGTCAAAATTTTAAGTCGATCGGACCAGAAACAGCTGAGTTATCGAGGTTGGAGTAAAGTCGTTTTGTAGTTTGTTTAAAAAATGGAAAAAACCGAGTTTCGTGTTCTGATAAAACATTGTTTTTTAATGGGTAAAAACACCGTGCAAGCGAAACAATGGATTGAAAAATGTTACCCGGACTCTTGTCCATCAAAAGCAACGATTTGTCGGTGGTTTGCCGAGTTTAAACGTGGTCGTACCGACACAAATGACGCGGAACGCTCGGGTAGACCTGTGGAAGCCGTTACACCGGAAAATGTGAGTGAAGTGACAAAAATTATAATGAAAGATCGTAAAGTGAAGCTCCGTGAGATTGCTGAGATGACACAGATATCATATGGAAGTGTATTTACTGAAAAAGGTTTTTTGAAGTGAAGTGAAAAAGGTTTTTTCCAAGTGGGTGCCGCGATTGCTTTCGATGGAACAAAAACAGCAACGAGTCGATGATTCAGAAAGCTGTTTATCGCTATTTACTCGCAACAAAAAAGATTTCTTGCGTCGTTACGTGACCATGGACGAAACATGGATACATCACTACACTCCAGAGTCGAAGCGGCAGTCATCTGAGTGGCGCACAGCTGGCGAAAGACATCCGAAGCGTCCGAAAACGCAGCAGTCAGCTGGCAAAGTCATGGCGTCAGTTTTTTGGGATATGCATGGCGTGATTTTCATTGACTACCTCGAAAAATGTAAATCGATCAACAGTGATTATTATATTGACTTGCTGGTGCGTTTGAAGGAGGAAATCGCAAAAAAACGACCGCACATGCAGAGAAAAAAAATCCTTTTTCACCAAGACAATGCACCCTGCCACAAGTCGATAAAAACAATGGCAAAATTGAACGAATTGGGCTTTGGTCTGCTTCCCCACCCCCCATACTCGCCAGATTTAGCCCCCAGTGACTACTGGCTCCTGGCTGATCTTAAAAAAATGCGTCAGGGAAAAAGATTTGGCTCAAATGAGGAGGTCATCGCTGAAACTGAAGCTTATTTTGAAGCGAAAGATAATTTTTTTTATAAACATGGTATTGAAAAATTGGAAAAGCGTTGGAACGATTGTATCACTCTAAAAGGTGATTATGTTGATGAATAAAAAATAATTTTGCAAAAAAAAATGTTGTTTTCAATGTTAGTCTCGGGACTTATTGATCCATGTGTTATATATATATAGATAGATAGATTGTTATAAATAAATCATTCTATATTATCATATTTCTAAGAATTGACATTAATACATATTATTGGCTGTAGAAAAGGAAAACATAAATTTTCTCTATATTTATGCAAAACAGAATTCAAATTTTTATTTCGAAATTAAATGACAAATATTATTTATCTCATATTTAATAAACATTTAAAATCTAAAGCTAGTTTTTTTATGTATAAAAATTCATTTTCAAACATTATTTCACTTTTCATATTTTGGAGTAATTTTCATGTAAAAAAGCAGATATTTCTGCTGCTTTTAGAGAATGTAAAGAGACGCTAGTGGTTACGAAATGATCAAGTGTTCAAACTGAAAAAATAAATATTTTATTCAATCAAGACCACTAGAACTAGTTAACTAATTTTATGGGTATTCAAACGTATTATCTCTGCAACAATTTATTAAGTATTACTGATGTAAATGTTCATAGTTCGGTAACATAATGCAGAATAAGACTTTGAGATATGACTAAACAATTGATACGCTTACAATTACAATTTAAAAATTAGGATTCACACATGAAAATAAGTTTATGTTCGGGTTCTAACTCTCAATTCCCTTTAACTCATCTCTGCGGCTGCTTTACTACAACGCCTGATACTAGAATCTCATCTCATGAAAGAAGCTTGATAAATGTTAATGAGCTTTACTGAGCTCATAAGACGAAGTGTAGTGAATAAGATTGAAGAAACAAAATAGGGAATTAGAGACAATCATAAAGGCATTATAGTTTTTTCCAACAATTGTGAGGGGATATATTGAGAATGTGTACTTGCCTCGGATTCTATCATTACAAGTCTACTTGAATCGAATCTAGCTAATTTGAGTATACTACTTAAGAGTTATCATGATCGGTACATTTTCATCATTATGTTTAATTAGTCTCGTGATTAGTTAATCAAAAAAAATCCTTAACTTATTTCTGATTTTTTTTTTTTTTTTCAAAATTATATAAATTAATTAAGATAGCCCAGACGTCTTCGACCAGAAAGAATTAAGTTATTTTAAGTCAAGTTTAAGCAATCCTCATTTTTTTTTAAATAAAAAAGCGTAGATATCACATCTTAATATTGAGATATATTATATATATGTTTCTGTTTAAGTAAAGAGAATAATATTATTAATTGGATAATTAATTATGTATCAGCAATTAATAATTAATAGCTATATTTATATATGGAAATCAGGTATTTTCTCTTAAGTACTTCTTACACAAAAACCACTGCAATTATTAATAAAATATTTGCAAAAAACACTTGTAAATATGATAATCTGTACATTGAAATTAATTATAATTTTCAAAATTAAATTTAATACAATTTTAAAAATATGTTTAAACTTTATATATTATTTAAATTTCCCAAATTTTTTGTACAAATATCGTGTACTACTTAAAAGACGAAAGTATATAAAGATACATTTAATGCTTAGTAAATAATCTCATTTCATGAAGTGTAAAATCTGAGTACTAAGGATAATGTAAAATTAAAGGAAAATGTATCAGAATCCTTGAAAACACATTTTGAGAAAAACGAAAACATTTATATTTTCTCTATGGCGAGGCACATTTATTTACAATTTTAAAATTCAAATTTTTGGGGACGTTCTGCTTATCGAATTCTCATATGTAATACAGATACAGAATCAACAAGGCGCCCTCTGTTTTAACGATAAACTTTTTAAAAAATGAGAACTTTTAACCACTTTAGTGCCTCAGTAACCTTAAAGAATTTTGGCAGATTATTAATTCGTCGCTATAGATCTTAAGCATTACAAAGGCAATTCATAACAAAGTAGCGTTTTTTCTCTTTCTAAACTGTTCCATATATTTGGCTTAATGAAGTTGTAATGTAAAAATAACCTAGAATAGATATACAAACATGAGTCTATTTCAATCATGGTTTGGTTTTCTGAATTCTCCAAAAGTTTAAAATAATTTACATTTACTTCTTTTTCAAAACCTGTTGATTTGTGAAAGAATTATAAATATTTAAGGCAGCGTGTTTCTTTCTTTTTTTGTGTAAATACCTTAGTAATCATCAAGTTTAATTTTTTTTTGTTTTAAGTTACAATTGTTCTTTTTATTTTCTACTTTTATAATATAGAATATTTTGATGTATTTAAAAATAATTTTTCTTGAGATATATGTATTCATCGTGTAAAGTTCACTTAACAATTATTTATAATAAGGGCCTATTCAAAAATTAAATTTTCATACAAAATTAGAAATGATATAAACGAAATAAACTGACATTAATAGAAATAATTCAGAAAGAAAACTTAGTGAATATAATAGGGGTACACAAAATAGTTTTTCCTCTGTACCTTGAACTTCCTTCTTCCATGTTTCTCTTTTCTTTTCCTTTCCTTTTGTTCTCTAAATCCGTCTGGTAACGCTAAGAAGAACGTTTGAGAAAGCAAAAATGTTACTTTGTGTGAGCTGGATATTTGTGTTAAAATTACTTAATTTTTCTGAATGATGTTAGCAGTAAGAAAAATTATGAATTAGAAAGAGAACCACGCATTCATTTTTTTCTTACAAATCATTACGAAAATTTTTCGATTTCACTTGTTAATATTGTTCAGGTAACTTAAATACTTCAAATTATGCGCTTATTGATTTTGCTGCTACAAAAGAAAAAGAGCATCCCTGATTTTAGAGGTATATTATTTATAAGAATTTGGTACATAAAAGGTGTCCCAAGTTGACTTTTAAAATTGCTTACAGACGTAATACACTGTTGGGAAAAATATCTAGATTTGCGTATTTCTCAAAATATCTTGTTTTTGGGTTCAGATATCAAAGTCTATTTTATCTTTAAGGCTGATATTTTCCACATTATGAAATGAAGTTATTTCCTATACAGTGAGCACAATTTGTTTTTAACAAACATTCACAAATTATGTACATGATAATAAAAATCGTACACTATATTTGTATTAAAAGTATGGAAAATTTGAATAAAATAAAATTCAAGCATTTTAAAATTATATTAAATTAAATTTTCTAATTTATAATTATATTCAGTGTATAGAATATTACATTTGTAAGTATTCTTCAAGTATTTTAAATTATAACTGAAGTGGGTTTATGCAAGATGTATCTATGAGTAAGTGCACGACTTTTTTCCATATCAAAATACAGTTATGGGTAACTATACATATTTCTCAATGTTAAAATGTAACTACTATTGCATTTAATTATAAAAAAGTAAGGTATTTAAAATTCATATAAAATAGGCTCATTTATTTATGTTGGCTCAGTTACCTTAAATATATACTCAACGTGTACTTAGGTAATATTTTGTCATTACTGTACATCATATAAATTAGAGTTGTGTTACATTTTATATTTCTAAGTATCTGCAGAATCAGTAAAATGAATTTTTCCCATTCCATCCCATTCTGAGAAAGAATCTGGTAATGTTATTTCAGTGATAATAATAAATTACAAACAGGTATTTCATTTAAGGATTTCTAAATTTAATTCTTCTAGAGTAAATCTTATCATAAAGTAGAATATTTTTATATAAATATATTTGCTAATCAAATTACGAATTGCATACGCTCTTGAAGAATCAAATGTACTCATATATTGGAAAATAAATAAATATACTCATATATAAAAACTCATATATAAAAAAAAATGGAAATTTCTTCATATATCCCATTCATTTATTTTATTACTTGAAAATTACTTTCCTGATGTATGGAAAGTAACATATGTTATATACAATTATTTTAGAATTGTGCTTAACATCATGCTAAAACGTTGTGTAATTAGTGCTATTAATATTGCTGATAATGATTCTTAACTATTTGGACACAGATATTTTTATTATAGTGAATTATATATATATATATATATATATATATATATATATATATATATAATTTTAATTGGTTAATTTTGTTATTCCTTCGCTTTTGACAAATACTAGGAATCAATGTGAAGTTTAAAATGATTATACGTTTAAAGTTATATTAAAAATTTATTTAATAATAAAATGTTCAGTCAAATTTTCATTTGCTAAATGCCTTTGGAATAATAATTAATTATTTAAAAATTAGACAAGTCAAAATCTTTATATATATTTAAACTTTTATTTATTTTTCTCAGTTTGTGCTCTTTCTGCATAAAAGTTCTTAAATGTTTATAAACCAAAGTGCATTAATATATATAAGTAAAATTTTATTATATCTGTTTATACACTTTATTGCACACAGCGACTTAGTATTATTTATTAAAGTACTTTTTGTAATGTAATAGATATTTGTTTGAATCAAATCATTTGTTATTTAATTATAATTGTTTCAGTGACTGTAATTTAAAAATAATTGAAGTAAAATTCTAATTTTTGTTGTTCAAATGCTTTCTTGCTGCGATGTTGTGATGTAATTACAAGAGTAGAGAAAGAGGCCTTCTGTATGGATTACTAATCTACAGTAAAATATTTTATTAAATCATTAAGAATTCAATTTTCACAATCTACTGATTTAATGCAAGTAGTTACACTTTTATTTTCCTAATTCTATTTTCATCACTTTTATTCAGTTATTTAGTTTTAATTTATAACGATTGAAGAGTATCAGAATAATTATTATTGTTTTGGGGAGTATAATATAGATATTTCTCCAACGTATCAGTTGTTATCCAAAACGCATATAAGGATAAAGTGAAGTTATTCGAGCTAGTGTAATCTCAGTACAAATATTAATTTATATAATTAAACTAACATAATTTAAAATGCTATGTGTTGCATCTTATCTAAGATAACTATTTCAGATGATCCTATGAACAAGAATTTAAGATTAACTTCACTTTGTCGAAGCGACGCTTCCAGATTTTCAAGTCTCATGTGCGCAGATTATTAAGGAGCACTTTCTCGTGAAGCTCCGCTTTTAATCCAGACAAAAGGGAAGCCTTGAGCGTAATTTTCGTTACATCCAAAACAGTTCATCCGCTTCTCTGCTTAGACTGTAAACCAAATTAATCTTCTGGCGACTCTAATCTCCTGAGAATGGATAATGAAGTATGCGGATTTTGCAATGCCTGGAGAGAGATGATACACTGGGGCTTCATCTAATGAAAGGGTGTGAAATGCATTGTTTCAATCTCACGATTCGACCCATGCAATGCACCAGAGCAATTTACAGATTAAAGTAAGAAGGAGTTAAAGAAATATGAAAGCCTTCACCAGAGTTTCGAAGTGTTTTCGCACATTTCAGAGAATAATTCCGGAGAAGAACCAGATGGTAGAGATTCATCATTATTTAGGAATGGCTGTCAGAACATAAAGTATTTTAGATATAAAGGTGGAGTAAATGAATACTTCCACAATATCAATTGTAAGGATTTCTGAAGGTAAAATCTTTCGAATGCTTACTTCACAATAAATCATTCACAAATCACCTTTATTCAAATATTCAGTCATAGCGCTTTTAGTTTGAAATTAACGCATGCAAGTATATTACTTAGTTTTAATTATTTTAGTATAAATGACCATCTAATTTTTAATGGTCAAGCCCTTAAAATGTAATTGGAGAACTATTGCCTATTTTTAAGACGTATATCGTATTGCTTCTTCCTCCACATCATTTCGTGATCTACATTATCTCACTTTATTTATCGTATTATAAACATTGTTGTATATTCATATGCATAAACATGCATTTTTTTTAAATTTTAAGACACGAAAAATACAATGAATTCATTTAAAAAAGCAAAATATTTGAAAAAAATTTAGCAAAAATAGTAGTGATAGAAATAAAAACAATGTATAATTGGAAATACATATATTTTAAAATTATTTATGTTTTATAAATACTTTATAAAAACTATTCCAACCTCCTTAAAATCTGGCTTTGTTTCTCCAAAGAATACAAAAGACATATTTATTTACATCTTGAATAGGATTGTCAATGCATTTTTAATTTTGAAATGTGTTTTGTTTCGTTCCCTACTAAATGCATAAAAAAAATTGTTAATCTTTTTAAGAACTTGTGTTATGAATTTTATAATTATATTTTGAACTAAGATTCGTTAAACTAACATTTAGTAATTTATTAAATTTCTTAAAACTTTTAAAACCATACATCCAGAGGGAAATGAAAATTAGTGTTTAATTAATTTTTGAGGAAAGAAAACAGTAAGGGGAAAACTGATGCTTTAACTTTGGTAAAAGTGCTACAAAAATCTGAATAATTTTCAAGTAAGAAACCTTATCTTAAGTCTTTTGTTACCTATGCCTTTATCATTTGTTATAAATTACTCCGACTCGAATTACTCAAATACCCCTAGAATTAATTATTTTTTTCTAAATACTTATTACTTTTGGTTTTTTTTTTTTTTAAATTTTATTTTCTGTTTGAATAGTATGAAAGATTCAATTGCAGATTATGTTCGTTAAAAATGAACCGGCGATTGAAAAGATAATTTAAGTATTTTGTGATGAAATCATTTAATAAAGATTTATTTCCACTGTTAAAATAAGAATTTTTAATATAATAAAAGTTGGAATTTTAGAAAAAATAAATAATTTTTAAATATAAGTATAAATATTTGAGAAACTTAAATAAATATTATATTTATTAAATTATATTTTTTATTTTATTTACATTTCAAAAATGAAATACGCAACTTAATATTTCTTTACCATTTTTGCATATAATCTTCTGATGTCCTATTTTTCTGTAAAGATCACAGCTTATGTTTATTATTTTCAAGTAAGCCAGAAGTGAACATTGACAGCAAATTTTTCAATTACTATAAGCTGCTTTCACTACAATGTGTGATTTCAAATTTCTTAAGAAATATTGCCTTGTTTGAATATATGCGGCTAAATTAATAGTTTACTGAATACTTCTAAATATAACTTTTCTTTTTGATCTCGTACTTTCATTGCATTTTGTATTAATTGTAATTCAGAGGATAAATGTATTTTAAGCATATCAATCCAACATGCATAATATACATCAGCAATTTGTTTTCTTCTTACAAATATGCGATCTCAAACGTTTATAAAGAATATGTGTTGCTTCTTTTTCATCATTGTATCATACAATTTTTTATGACGCTTTGTATGTTTTGCTACTTAATGACTCGTTATTTTTCAGAGTATTAATGAGATGTCGTTCTTGATCATTTGTGGAATACAATTAACGGCAAAGTAATGATGCATAAATAATACGGACCCTTTTCATATACAAGGATTTTTTTTCATTCTATCCTAATCTTAAATTCAGATGGTTATAAATCAAGATCAATGTCCCATGAGAATTCATGCCAACAATATTCGAATATAATCACTTTCTTATCCCCCGTCGGAAATTTGGCAGGGTTTTAGCTTCCCCTTTAAATTCGAGTACGCCAAGGCTCAAATTTACATATACTGACACTCACATACACGAGATATATATTCTCATATTATATCTATTAAAACCTAAATTTTAACTTAAAACCTATCACACATTCTGATTAAAGAAGGAAAATCATTTAACTAGATGTAGAAGCAACACTTCATCATCTCTCTTCAAAAAGGTATGTGAGTTAATGTTCAATCTATAGAACTGGTTTAAATAAATCTTAAGTTACACCAAATGTTAGTCTTATTATTTGAGTGATATTGTCAATTAATTTATTTGAATCTCTTGGATACGAACTTCCTCTCTCTCCGCTGCACGATCCCTTGGCTTTTTTTACATTTTCTAATTTTGATTAATTCTAAATTCACAATTTTAAAGCTAATAAATAATCAAAGAGGAGGAGTAAAATGTGTGTGTGTGTGTACCAGCAGTAATTATCTACAAACAGAAAACTGGAATTATTTATCTCTCCATTTCTTATTTATTTAGATAGGTTTATTTTTTTTCATGCTGTTAGATATAAAAATGTTTATTTTCACTTATTAACAGTATCACTTACCACAAATAATGCAAGGTTATTAAAAATAATGTACAATATTTTAAAACACTATAATTAGTCATTTTTAAAAAATATATACTTACCAGAATAGACTTAAAATGAAAGATATTTTTAAATTCCTCTAAGTTGGCAGTTTACGGAATCTGTAGTGACACTACTTTTGCAATAACTAAAAATGACATCTTACAAAAAAAAAAAAGATCTGCATCCTGAAGACCTGCGAAACGAAAACGAAATCTGAAATTTTTGTCTAATGCGAGTTTTATAAACGTTCTAGAAAAGATATATATCCTTCTGTCAAACACATTCCTAAGTATTATCACCATGAGAAGAAACAGGCGTTTTTTGTGAAGGCAAAATCACATGGAGGCCAGGTGTTAGTAACGAGAACGTTTGCCTGAACTGTCATCTGGATTCGCGTGTCATAATTCATAAAAAACATTTATAACGCAATAAAATGAAACGAAAACCACTAGCCGCGAGTCCTTTACCTAAACCACTAGGCTACAGCAGCCACTTATTTTCATAAGAGAGATCACCTACTACTCACATATTCTAGTATTTTTCTGTTTATGAATATGGTTCTTTTTCGGAATGCATTTATTCCTTTTAAACGAATGAAATTCAATGTCATATAAGTCCATATTTCAAAAATTTAGATTGCTTACTCGTCAAATCTGAACAGATTTTGAAATAAAAACTAATTGCAAGCAAAAATTGGATTAATAATTTTTTGGAAAAATTTCTAATAATTTTCCCCAGATTTCACAGAAGCAGCGGCAAGTTTATCAGATTTTCTTCTTGTTTTATGACTTTTTTTTCATTACTAAGGAGAATAAATGTCTACAAATTTATTAAATGATGTAGTCTCTAGATTTGCATTCCTGCTAACTTTTATCTTACAAAACTTTCACTGATTTACCACGACATACGTGGATTCCAGCTTAGAATTCACAGTATTTTTTGTATACATTTTTTTCACAAACTTTATAATATTCAATACATGTCAATCTGATTATTTCGTATTTAATTGTGGAACTCAGTACCGTTTGAACTGAATGCAAAATAACACTTTTGACGAATTATACCTAGAGTCGCTTTTATATTATTGGCTAAATTTAAAAATGCTAGTATTCGATTGAAAACTCTTTGAAACGAAACAAAGTTATATTTCTTTTTTCGTGTGAATCTGTTAAAAAATTGAATAGAGTTAGAGATTGTGATTGTTAATAAACATCGCACTGAGAAGCAACCTGAGGGCTATAGGCGACGGACTTCGTAATTCTGAAACTTGGTCAAGTCAGGGGAACTACACTTGAGCTGTCACCTACATCTCCAAACTTCTACGCCACGCCTACGGGAGGACTTTAGATCTCCTCAGATTTATGCGCATTAGTCTCAGCTAAGCCGATGGGTCTTTAGTGGCATGAAAGCTCGAACCCATGACTCAATGAAAAGTGCCGGGCACGAGTCCGCGACCATGACCACAAGGCTATTGTGGCCACCAAAGTTAGATTGCAGTTTTATTATAACTATCATCGAAATCATTTCCTCGCTTGCATCATTTTTATATTAAAAAAACATCTACTTCACTATCAAATGCTTCTACGTGCTTAGATATTTCAGCCCCTCAAATATTTTCGATTCTGATTTGTTAATTTTTTTCTTGTCTTTACTTTTCTCTCAAGAATACTCAAATGAGATTGCTGTGTGCAATGTTCGAACTATTGTGACATGTGTACTTTACAGATACCTTTCGCTTTACTATATGTTTGTGTTTAACGAACTGAGTCTAAAATTATCTATAGAGATGTATTTATTCTACACACAAACCGAATAACAATATATTTTGTCAAACAGTCTCCATTAGTAATAACTCTTCAGACTTCGAAGAAACTCCTTTACGTATCCAAAATAAGCCTCAAACGACTTGATAAAATTATTATTACTGTTGAATAAATAAAATGTAATGTAAATTCTTCAACAAGCAAATGATAGAACCCTCTTTAAGTTTAAACAAAATGAACGATAAACAGAATATTTTTCAAAAATATTCGTAACGTATACAGTTAAGCAAAAATATATTTCAAAGGATTATATTTAGGTTCTCAGTAACAAGGTAAATTAATTTCTTGAGGATGTTTAAGTACGATGGTTTGCTGAATGCAACTAAAAAACCCTTTAGAGAACGCCAAGATTAAGTCAAAAATTATATATAATACGAAATGAAAAATAGGTATAGCAATGAATCAAGATTAAGTCTTTAAATTTCATAAAAGTGTTAAGGCTTTGGACCATATCATAACATATATAACAGAGATGTGAGTGAATGCGTTAATCATATTATTCCATTCATGCACTAGCAAACATTAAGATATCTACATTTCAAACTTGCATAGTGCTTCAAAGTAACAGTGTGGAGCTAATTAAATACTAAGACAGACTTAAAGCGTGGTGAACTACAGATTACTTAGGAGTAATGTACATAATTTCTGACAGTGATTAGTTAATTCCTTTGGTAATGGCTTTGAAATGAACAAGGAAAAGTTTCTTTAAGATACATAAATGAAACAATTTAAAGTTAAAGTTGACCATTATATTCTAAGAAGTTAATGTGATATTGAGACAGAATGTCTACCTAGCAATGGTAATTATAACCGAAATATTTAGTCAAATTATTTTGTATATAAATGTGAAATCAAAGTTCGTAGATTATTTCATAGTAAGATGAATTTTTGGTAATTTTTTCTATTGAAAGCTGCAAATCGGTATCACTGATTAAAAATTCCAAATGCATTTTTCATATTTTTCTTATCTTTATTTAATAATTACTTTTCTTATTTCTTATAAATAATTATTTTTATCTTGTGCAATTCAATATATTTTCTTAAAAATTTTCGTTCAGAAATGATAACACCTGACAGTAATCAACACTTTACTGAAAATATAAGAAATAATTAGGAAATACTTCTTTGTAATAAAGAATTGTTTAGTATTTCTGCCTCCAAGTTTTTTATTTCATTTCAAAACCTCCAGACCTGGATCATTGCTACAACTATCAGAAAAATAAGCACTGTGGAGAGTAAGGTCATTTTTCCCTTGCTACACAATGCGCAATTCGACGTATTTTTTTGAGTTACTGAATAGTCAATGTAAAAAAGTAATGTATTTAAATCTACTTAACAAAACTACGTACAAAGTAATTGTGATGCAAATCGTGTCATTACATTATCTGTAAACTCTCACCGCGGAAAGGAAAATTTTCGGAAGCATCTGTTGTTACAGTAAAACACGTCCAGTATTAAATAAAAAAAATGAGAAGGAAAAAAAATCGAAAATTTCCTTTAGTGTTTTTATTTTCTTATTTTCCCCCTCTCTCCGAAACTCGTTATTAATGCGTTGGCAGTGCACAGCTCAAGATAGCTTTACTTTCACACAATTTTTTTTCTGGCTATATTTCTTCCCAAGAGCATCTCGATAAGATTTATTTTAACATTTTTCGGTTTTGCATCACAAAGAGAGGAAGAAAAACCCTCGGAAAAGATTCCTTACACGGGGGGTGGGCGGGAAATATTACGCATAGTTAAGTTCTTCAGCCACCCTTTTCTACTCCCTCCCTTCTTTTTATTCCGTCCCCCTCTCCCATCCCTTTACGTGGTCAGCTTCGGAAATTTATTTGCAGTTTCTTTCCTTTTTTTCCCTTCCTTCCTTTACTCTTTCTCTTTGCGAAGTGAAAGTGACGAGAAAAGGAAATAAAATGAAAAAAAAAAAGTAAGTAAATGCTGTATTATAAAACATCGCTGGAGAGATTCAGCGAGGAATTGAAAAAGTCAACTTGTTTGGATAAGACTTCCCTGCTCTCATATTTTTTTACGCTTCACTCTCGACTGAATTTCAGTGGTGTCCACACCTTCATGAGTATGTAAAATATTAATATCCTTTCTCTTTATGCCGAATGAAAAGAAGGAAATAAATGTAGGCTCATGAGATCGTTTTTCATCCCTCAGACCAGGGATGAGAGGGGATGTAGCTGAATTGAAAATAGCCGGATGTAGAACACTTTTCTTCCAGTCTTTTGGCTTACATAAATGACAATTTAATACAAACCCAATAAAAAGAATAATCCATCGATGGAAACTTTTGAATTACCTTTCGTGAATTAATCATTTGACTTTTTGTGATAAGCTGCTCATGTAAGATCTACTGAATTTTATATGTAACCTGACGGATTTATTACAGAAAAATTAGAATAAATTGAGTGATAGATTATTTATGCCTCAACACGACGTCTTCTGACGATGGAACTCGCAATTTCGAACTACGAAGAAGTAATGAAAATGGACTGAAACTGAAGCCAATCGCCAAACTATGTTAGTATAAGAACCTTGAATTTTTACAGACTTATTGCCCTCTGCATACGATGGTCTTAAAAAGAAAGAAAGCGAAAAAAGAGAGGCCTCGAATCCGTCTTCTCTTCCTACAAGACTAGTCCAGCCGGAAACTTGAGTAAATGAAATAGTTGTTGAAAAAAGAGATAATGAGTTACTATACTGCTGTTTGTAGAAAATGCAACACCATGAAAGAATCATCAGAATCAAATGAAATTTAATGCAGAAACGACTTGTACTGATACAAATAAATGATGAAATTTTCAAAACAAAAGAAACAAATTAAGCGTCCGAAATCAGTATTTGGTGCAGCCACCATGCGCTGCAATAAGTGCTGCTATACGACGTGGCATGGAGTCAAACAGATGTTGAATATCTGCTTGAGGAAGAGAATTCCATATCGCTTGTATGCGCAACCAAAGTTCGTCTTTGGAAACTGCAGGACGCGGATCACGAGCGAGACGCCGACCAACCATATCCCACACGTGCTCAATAGGCGACATATCCGGTGAATAAGCAGGCCAAGGAAGAAGTTGCATGCGTTGTGCTGAACAGAAGTCTCGAACAGTCCGCGCAACATGTGGGCGTGCATTATCCTGCTGAAAGATAGCTCCAGGGATGCCTTGAAGGAAAGGAACGACTTCGGGCTGTAGCACTTCACGGACGTACCTGTTGCTATTGAGATTACCCTCAATTCGTATCAAATTGGATCGTCCATGATACGAAATCGCACCCCAGACCATAACTCCGGGTGTTCGACCACTATGTCGTTCAATAATACACTCAGGAAAGCAGCGTTGATCGGCATAACGTCTAACACGAACACGGCCATCATGGGTCCACAAATTGAAGCGTGATTCATCTGAAAAGACAACTTGGTGCCAATCAGCTCGCCTGTCTCTGTGCTCAAGAGCCCACTGCCGACGCAGCCGTCGATGATTCGCCGTGAGGGGAATCCTGTATAAAGGCATCCTTGCACGCAATCCACGGCGCAGCAGACGACGACGAATTGACGAAGCCGACAATTGTACACCTGTAGCAGTAGACCAACGTGCTGCCAGCTGCCTGGAGGAAGCTGTGCGATCATTCACCGCCATGCGGAGCAGGTGTCGATCATCGCGCTCTGACGTCACCTTCTGTCGTCCAGTGCCTGTTTTTCGAGTTGTTCGGTGCTCGTCGGTCCACTGCTTCCAAACTCGCATCACTGTGGAACTGTTCCGCTGCATACGAGCTGCTATTGCGCGATAGGAAAATCCTCCTTCTCGAAGGCCGATTATCCTCCCTCGTTCAAACTCCGTAAGTTGCTTGAATTTCTTATTCTTCCGTCGTGGAGGCATACTCAGGTCTCACTAAACGTTTGCCACTAACAAATAATCATAGACTTTTTTCAACGTCCCGCTACAGCACTTTATTTATACGCTTTCAGCATCAATTCAGAGGGCGCTGCGCGCGCCGCGCACGCGCGATGGCTCTGAAACTTTATTAATTTGCATAATATCCTATAATTGACATTTGCTGCGAATTTCATTTGATTCTGATGATTCCTTCATGGTGTTGCATTTTCTACAAACAGCAGTTTATATAAATGCAATAAAAGGAATAATAAATTGATAGAGAGATTTTTGAATGACTTTTCATCAATTAAACTTTTTTAAATTTTATGTTAAATTACTTATGTATAAACTTAAATTTACTATATACTATAATTCTTAATTACTACTATATTTGCTAATATATATTCCTAATTAACTTATGTATATTACTTGTGTAAAGTAAGCGTTGACTCTAAATGAATTGGGTCGAAGTGAATATACCTCCCAATAGATTTTATAAACTGCATTTAATAGCAGCAAAATAATTTGACACTGATGTTGTAAGAAACTGGATATAAAGCTATAAACGAAGGAACGGAGACCTTCTTGGCAAGCATGAGAAGGTATCGGATCATAATCAGGAAAGACGTACTTAAGGTCAAAAATTCGATATAAAAACCAACGTTTTTATACAGTGGAAAAGTTTATTAAAGAAAATTATTGAAATATTAGTTAAAACTGTTAGTTATTTTTAAATTTAAAATTTACTTAAAAAGAGACATTTCTGAGCGTATTAAAAAATTCATAATACTCATAAAATCAAAACATGCATTTGAAAGTTTGTAAGTCATTCTATTAAAAAAAATGGGAACCAGAATTCAGAAAAAATTATTGTGATAAAACACGGCGCCAAATATTGGAATCTTTCTTCCTTGCCAATGATTACTGACTAAAAGTCAGCAACCCTTACTATCTGGGAGATAGTAAAGGGAAGATAGTATCTCCCCTTGGTGAGTACAAAGGTTTTACGATACCTCATGCGGCTTGGGGAGTGCCCAGTGTTCCCAGAAGGGGAAAGAAATTTTTTCCTCAATCCTAAAATCACCGAGAGGAAAGAATATTTTGAATTATTAAAACTATTAAATATTAGATAAAACTTGTCGCAAATGTCTAAATATTGCATTGTTAGACGAGTACGAACGATTCCCAAAATTTCAAAGCTCTAGCTTGATGGGAAGTTGGTTAAATTAACGATCGAAAATTTGGTGACACACACACACCCTCACTCACACTCACACACACACACCAAGTGAAATTCAGAAAAACGTTTTAAAAAAACTCGAACTCTCTTCTTCAAGTCTTCCAAGGAATTGAACGAGATTCGTTCGGCAAGGTAAACATTACATTATAACATTCAGCTTTACATACGAGATGGGACTATTAACATAGATAGAGTAAGTTAAGAATTAAATAATGTTGATTATTTGTGGATCTGATTGAAATAATTTGATTATTCTTATTATTTTGCTTCTTTGTTTTAAGTCAGATTGAAAATGGGAAGTGAGAGAAATAATCACGGAAACCTCAAAATGCACAGCATGTTCCGTGCAAATGTACGGAATTTTATTGTGAAGGAATTAGAATAATTGGAATGATTAATTATTTTTTTCGTACCACGACGTCTACTAGCCAGGGACCTCATAATTATGAGCCACTGAGAAACGCTGTGAACGATATCTGAGCTGGAGCTTCACTCTCCTAGATTCTACATCATGCCTAAATAAAAAGTTTTGACAGATATTAAATATTTCCGATCCACTGCATAACAGTCTCAAAATGCACGAGATCGAGCTTGCTGGTTTCGAATTCATTTTTATTCCGGCAAACCATAACCAAGGAACTCGAATTTTGGAAATACTTATTAAAAAAAAAGGAGATAATTAATTTTGCCTGTGCATTTAATAATTATTAATTATTTTTTATAGATAATTTCCTATCTCCAGTGACATTTATTTAAAATTGTTGGTGATATTCATTCAAACTGCTTTTCCAGGTGATTTTGCGGTTTATTATTTTATTTTAATGTTTCTGTCTATAAGTAGGTTTTCATTTCTGATTCTTATGCTAATCCTAATAGATTTCTAAAAGCCTTTTGATAAATATAGATTATGATGTTTATTGAAAATAAATGAAAAACATTCCAAATAATATAAAATATGCGTGGCAGGTTTCTGATATGTTAACTTTATTTTTCCTTTTTTCGAAAATATTGTTTTCCCCCTTTATTGATTCATTCATTATTATTATTATTTTCTTTTTTTGGAGGGATAGTATGTATTTATTTAAAATACTTAAAAAAGGACTTTCTTAAATCGAAAGAAAAATATAAGGAGACAAATCTTTCTTATTTATAAATATATGCGTTCATTGATTTACTTTTAAGGACTTGCTTTATATCATAAAATAAATTTAGTTATAGAATGTATAAAATGAGGGAAAAAACCTAAGGAATTAATATTATATGTTAAATAATGCAAATTGGGTATATTAGATGGTAGCCTTAACAAATACTGATATTCGGAGCGTTTTTCCGCGAAGGTCACGAGAATATGAATAAATATGCTTTGCAGTAAATATGCTTTGCAGATTTTCATTACATTTTTTTTTCATTGTAAAGCTTTATTTATTGGCAACGTATCTTCAATGTAAATCATTTTGATTTAAAATTCCTTTACGTACCCACTCCTTACAAAATACCACCTCATTTTATTTCAAAAAACCCTTAGTCTAATAGATACTTCTTTTACAAATATGAAAATAAAATAACTAATTAGTCTGATGCTATTTTGATGATTAAATGTTTTGAAAATGTTTAAAACTTCACACCATGTTTCAATTTTCTAGTTCAATAAAATGTTTTCTGCGATTAAGAACACAGTTCAATTTATATATATTTTTTGCTGCCATTTCTTCCAAAGGTATACCTGAATTAATCTGAATTAGTCGACATACGAAATATTTTGTTCTTTTAACGAAGGTAGATTATTAAGTATTTAGAGCGCTGTGCGTTCACAAAATTATTCATATTAGTAATAAGTTATGCAATGCAAGTCTTTTTGGACTTTCTTGTACTTACGAATAAGCATTTTCAGTCATGTATAAACAGATTGAAACCAATTGATACATGAAATCTTCGAATATTTGTAATTATTTGCAACAGAAATCTAACTAATATTATTATTCGAACAACTTTAAGTTATCTGAGAAAAGGTAATTTCTTTACTTTTCTATTTCTAAGTCTGGAGTTTTGAAGAAAAAAAAAATTTTAATCGATAGAAGCTAATCAATACAGAGTTATTCTACCAAATTATATAATTACTTTAGTTTTTCAAACTACTTTTATGCGTCTAGGGGTCATTGGTTTAGCAACTGAAAATCAATGTGAGCCATCTCACCAGATACAGAGAAACTTCATGAAAAATGGTCATACAAAAAAGTCCATTCCCATTCTACAATGTTACTGAGTAAATTATTCATTTAACTTTCTCAATTATTCTTAAGAAATTAATTCTTTTGCGAAGGTAATTGCTGAAATTTTGCTATGCTACTTTGTATGATTTACTTAGTATGTGCTATATATGTAAAGCTACTTTAAACTTTACTTCTATAAATATTTTTAAATTTATGTAATGTACTCGTAATTTTGAAACTCATTTCATACATGTGTATTTAAAGACCTTTAGAGTATGAAATATATATAATTATTTTAACATTAAATCAGAGAGGCGTTTTTCTATCCGTGTTAAATCAAAAGTAATCGCAATTTAATAAAACCCATAGTTGATTATTAAGACTTTCGGAAAAAAATACAACTTTCCTATTAAAACTGAAGTTTCAAATTCTCTCAGTTAATAGCAAAGAAATATCAAATCAATTTGGCATATGAGCTGGTATTCTGTCCTTTGGATTAAAAATAATAATAATTTTGAAAAGAATTTATTAAATGATTATATGTGATATAATCTGATATAAACTTTTGAAGTTACGAATCTCTGGATGTCTTCAGAGATTTCATATGTAAACTCTCTAATTCTCTATCACAAATTATCTACTTCTAACACGCCTACAATCTATTATCTCTTTCACTACACTTCTTATTCGTGATGCTAATTTACAGTAGTGGGGGTTCTTTCATAAAGCTAGGTTCTTCAAAGCTGGGTTGTTGATTTTTCCCTTCGTAAATTTACTACAGAAGTTTCCAAATACATACAAAAATAAAAAAAATGTGACTTTGTAAGTGTTTGATAAAACAAAAAAATGAATTGGTGATAAGGAAATTGACAATTTTTAAGTGAAAATATGAAACCTATTGATTAAGCTAATTAGAAAGGATACAATACTTTGGTTTAGATGTTCGACTTTAAAAGTTTTTTACAAACTACACATTATTCAAGATTTTACTGTTGTCGTGTAAGAATGTATGGTGTGTCTTTAATTTTCTTTTGCCAGAACATGTAAAACAATATAAACTGTTTTATTTATAGGATAAGCGTTAAGTTTTCACTTTAATTGGTGATTACAAAAACAAAATTTTCTGTTGATCGTCCATTCATATGTATTTTTCAGTTTAAATATTTTCTTTACTTAATCGTAAAGTAGATAACTTAATCGATGTTATTTATTAATATAGTTCTCCATCAAAATTTTAACACTTTACTTTTAAAAGAAATAAAACATGAAAAAGAATTTATACAGCATTAAAAATTCTTTCCAAAATTCTGTAATACACATCAAATAATTTTTTTTTCTCAATAATTTATTCACTACCTTTATCTGTTTTCTTCATAAAATTTATTTTTAGCTTTTGTTTATGCATTGCATTACAAATATCTTGTTTTATCTTCCTTTTCATCGGTATCAAATTGCTCTGTCTGTAAACCGAAGGAAATGATAAGGAAAAGAAATGAAAAAAAAGCTTCAAGTGAATGGCGATGAGTGATGGTGCACTTTATTGGGATATCGTAATGTCTTCGGACATGCAATCCTCTCAATCTCGAAGGAAACGTAACCGTTGAGGAATACATAAGTAAATAGGCATCAGATGTGAGGGGTGACATAGAAATTAAACTGCATATATTTTTATATTATTAATAGTTACATGCAGTTTGAAATTAAACGAATATTGAATAATATTAATTTATACTATGCTAAATGATAAAAAAATAACAATTTTTATAAAATTTATTTCATAATTATTTAAATATTATATTACAAAATTAAAAAAGAAATTATAAAAAATAATAAAATAAGGTTTAAAAAATAAATTTCATCGCTTAATTTACTTAAATGAATAGAAATAAATTCTTTAAGCCTATCGAACCATAAAATTAAATCCAGAAGTTTCTTTACTCTTAATGTTTAAAAATAATTTATGTTTTTCTTTGAAAAAGTAGAGTGAGATTAAATGAGCATATGTAATCAACATTTAGTTTCCTCAGACAGATTGTATTTATATTACTCCTGGTACAAAAAATAGCACATTTTGAAATATTTTTCTAAACATAATTAAATTTTGACAGTCAAATGTAAGACTATTGTATCTTTTTTGTGTAAAACCTACAATGATTTAAGTTACCAATTTCATGTAGTATCCTTCGGAATACATTTTACGTCTATTATCAGTACTAAATAATAAGACCAGAACACACACATAAAAACTTGAACATTTTTATATTCAATTGTACTAACTTTTTATTTAAAATACCTGTTTCGTTATAAAATTCATGTATAAAAGATTGCATAAATTGAAAAAACTCCTCTTGGCTTTGTAACAGTCCATTTGCTTATTTTAAGAATGAAAGGAGTTAAAAATTGTCTTCAGGTTCAGTAAGAGTTTCATGATTCCAAACATTGCCATAAAATATGGGAAAGCATTGTCATATTTGTCCATAAATTTAAATTTTAACTATCCTACATTTCTTTTTTTTTTCTTATTTATTTATATTTGAAAAAAAAATATTATGTTATTAGCACTGCTTAAAAATTCAAAGTTTGTAAACGTGATATTGTTAAATCAATGCCTTTTACTACTTAATTTTTTTAATTAAGAAAGCGTAAAAATAAATAAGTATTTCAAGGTCATGTCTCTCAGTCACTTATTTATCTATATTAAGCTACTCATTAAGATTATCAATGACTATCAATTTTCTTCTGAAAAATAAATTTTTTGCTTCTGTATACCTAGGTATACGAGGGTGTACCCAAACGTTCCATGAATAATGCTACTTTGGGTGAAACTGGCAATGTATCTTGCTAGAGGAGTGTCATGAATATTTTTGCGACACTTTTTGTAGAATCACCTGGAAAGATTTGTTTGATCGCAGTGAATTTTATGCCATCCTGTTTTGCTCTCTCCCCGCTTCTTATGACGGCTGAGAGCAACCCTCGTCTAAGAAAATTTAGTTCTGGCTTAGGAAATCTCGGATTAAACTGTTGTAATGTAGAATACAAATTACAAAGAAGACCCTTTAGGAAAAATTAAGTGTACGAGTATTTTCAACTTTCTGAGTATTTTCGATTCATGACAAACTTCGTTTTGGACGTCCGTCTACTGTCCTTACAACTCATACACTTTCCTCGGCTAAAATGTCGAGATAACTCGTGAAATTGTGTTTGAAAAGAGACTACTGAACAAAACGCTGAGTCAACCCTATTGTCGTCGAGCTCGATTCAGTGAATTTTATCAAACAAAATTTTGAATGAGAATATACACTGTCAAATTAGAGTCTCGAGTTCTGACTCACCAGCAAAAAAAAAAAAAAAAAAAAAGACAAATCATTGAGCCAGTTTTTGAACAAAAACGAAGTGACTCTCTTGCGCCGCGCATCTTACCCACCTGGCCTGGATCGGTGCGATTCCTTCCCTTTTTTTCCCCATTACTCGTGAAAAGGGGCGTAAAATTACACCAATTTGACAACGTAGAAGCGGTTGTCGAGTAAAAAGAGAAAGGAGTCATCATTGCAGACGGAAATGAAAAATATTTTTAATAGCTGAATTATGGACTGCACATATGTATTAAGTATAATAAAGAGTATTTTGAAGCTAATAAGTTTGTTTCGTAAACAAAATTTAGAATAAACAGCTTCAAAAAAAGACAAGTTTCTTGGAGTTATATCTTTGTATACGAAAAGTATTATAAATTAATAAGAACTAAATTCTTTATTTTTATTACATAGTCAAATTTAGCGGAGCAATAAATTATTCTAATATTTTATGTCAAGAAAATTTACTGCCAGATAAGACACAAAAAAAAACATTAAAATAATATTTTAAAAAGAAGCTTCATAAAAAAAAATTACCTTATGTGTTTTGTAATTTGTCGATATCATATCAAATATTAAAGCAAAAAAAAAAATATGTTTTCTATATATCATATTAAATATTAAAACAAAAAAAATCCGATCTAAAATACTACAATGTAACTTCCTCACTTTAAATATTTTTTAAATTTTTTCTTTGTTATTCTCATTTTTAAAGTTTGCATTTATTCAAAATAAACAATTATAATTTTCCGTGGTATTTTTGAAAGAATTTCTCATTAAACCTTAGAAAATACTTAGTCAAATATTTATTATTAATTAAGTATTTTTTTCCAGAACAAAAGAAAAATTCATTTTATATCCATAATTCGGTGCATTTCTTCTTCAAAGCGGATTTATACTTTTGTCTTTAGAATTCAGATAAAAAATTAGAAGCATCTTTCCACTTCAAAACTTAAATAGTTATGTTTGATGATTTAGTTGCATTTTGTCAAAAATATGTTGAATATAGGAACAGTATTTCTTATTTGTTATATCAGAAGCTGCATAGTGTTTTAATTATTTTGAAATGATTTTTACTGAAACAAATTACTAGATTTTTATGCCTCAATGAGAGATAATCCTTTTTTT
>BMAW01047053.1:62751-80187 GCA_019974015.1 Nephila pilipes | reverse complement strand
TCTATCTATCTATCTATCTATCTATCTATCTATCTATCTATCTATCTGTCTGTCTGTCTGTCTGTCTGTCTGTCTGTCTGTCCGCGATATTTACCACAGCATTTTACATAATATTTATCTTTTGATCCAATAGACTTCGTTGTGAAACATTTCGGAACAATTTACATAGTTTAAGATTTTTTGAGAGTTGTAATGAGTTAGAAGTACTTAGTAACAATAATTCTCTATAATATTTGATCACAGAAACCTCATTAGTATCTTACAATTTAGAGAAAGAAAAAAAATTATTTTTTTGTTGAATGAATTATATGACTTTTCAAAAAAAAAAAAAAAAAATCTAGTAATCGATGTATAAATTCTTATTTCACAATATTATATTTCGTGAATTAAAACATTATTTTTAAAATGGATTTGAGCCGTAATGATACAAATCCACTGTATATAATAAGCCTTCAACGAGACAATTATTTCCACGGTTTTGACACACCATAAAAAAAGCTACAAGAACGAATGTGAAATATGATAGAATCAGTAACTGAAAATCAACTATTACTAGAAATTATTTATATATTTTCCTACTTGTCACTTTTCCCACTAAAGAACTTTATTTATAAATACCGAATTCTTTTCGCGAAACGCCAATGAGTTCGTGCAAACGTGTCATACCTGCTTCGCATCATTACACTCACCGAAATGTCCACCTGGTACCGGCCATTTCTCGTCAACGAACAAGAAGGATCTTGCAAATGATCGGAATGCAGTCACCGGACGGTAAATTTCCCGTGATCCTGTATGCATGAGAAGAATCGCCTTATGGCAGACTTTTTGATTTATAGAGAGGTGCAGAGCCACCGATCACCCTAGAGAGCAGAATTTCTGGGAATGATGAATGGATATCAGTCGCGATACAGCCTTAGGACGTTATTGGATACTTTTATCTGGAAATTTCCATCTTTTAAGGATCAACCCCGAGTTTGTCTCTCTTACGCTGTCAGAGAGAAAGCTTCGAACTGATTTATTCCTGACTTAATCAAATCAGTTCCATCTGGTCTATTTTTATCGTATCAGTGGTCAAAAGCGACTAGGCGCGATTCCTTTTATAGCAATGGGGACTTAGTACCGTTGTAGAGAAACAATTTATATATCTCCTAAATTTCAGAAGTAATATATTGAAATGTTTTATAAACTTTTATGCAATATATATTAACAGCCGTTGTATATAAACTTGTATAATGTGAAATAGTATGGCAAACAAAATTATATGTTTTACGAAAAATATTAAGCAACAACGCGAAACAAATAACTGTTAATTTTATTTAATAGAATTTAATGATATTAAATAAGCATAAAAATAATACTTTATTATCTATGCAATGGCCTCACATAAAAATAAGTCAACATTTTAATTTTACCAATCTATAACCCATTAGTAAATAGTTCATCTTCATTTTCTGATACAATTCAAAATTATTCTTTAATTTATGTGATCACGCTCTCATAAAATCTGCTTAATTAACTTTACCTATGGTCATAAATCTGTAGGAAAAAATCCTTACTAGACGATGTGTTTCCGTAAAAGTCCCGCAAAATCTCTTCATCCTATTCCAAGTGATCACCACGCAATCTGGATATATTCCTTCATATAAATTCAGCTAAATTCTCTCTCTCCCGCTGTCGTCAGTGATGGTGAAATATGTCTTTGGCATTGTGCATTTCCTTAATGTAATCTTTTCTCTCTTTCACTTCGGCCATGAGAGCCGATACTACGCTGGTGATCTTCTCGAAATGTATGTATAATTGCCTTTTTCATCAATGAATAAATAGATTTTAGTCAGAATTTGTTTATTACAGCCATGGAATTCCAATATCATGTGTACACATACTTTAAAGTTATTATAATCATATATATATATATATAATAGAAAAATGCATACGCGGCCATTATATTTCATGATAATGTAACGTGATATTGAAACGCAAATAAACACCAGTACATTACAATCATACATATTTTCTGTAAACTCATACTCTAAAGAAACTGCATGATCCATGATCGGAATCTTGATGATTTCCTTTGAACAGCAACATAAAAAATTGTTAGAGATACAGAATATGCCCAGATCAGAGACATCTTTTCGTAATGAGGATTTTAATTCCTAATTTCATGCTGAATGTTATTTCAGAATATTTTATACAATAAACAAATTTAAACTTAAGTCATTACGAAAATCAAACAATTTGGCAATAAACACCGAATTTAATGTCCAGCGCGTGTACTGCATGTGAGCTAAGAAATTACAAATATTATCAACATCACACTTCTCATATTTCAACATTTCTTTGGACTAATTGTGTCATGCTATTCTTGTTTAAAATTTCTAATGCCTTCAATTGTGTAATGATATTAATTCCATAAGATTTAAGAAATAGCTGGGAAATGTTTCCAAATTAGCAACGTAAACTCTTTAATTTTTCTTATTTAAAATATTCCTATTATTATAATTATTAAAAAAATAAAAGGTGAAGAGGCTCAGAAAAAAAAATCATTTTCTGTGAGGCTTAGCAGCTGAAAGGTCGGAAACCGTTGCCCTAGTTAGTACTATGATATTCAAAACTACCACAAGTCTACAATACTCGCCAACCTTGGTAAAAGAAAGTCAAACCTGGCATCCAAGTATGTACCACATCTAAAGCATACCATTAAACATTAAATCATATATGTCTGTTAGAATTAATATTTATAACTGTTATTGAAACTAATAAAATATTTGTACAGCATTTTGAACTTAATTTCCATTATTTCCATGTACTAGAACATTGAAATTGTTCCAGACAGCGAATTTGAAGACATGATCCAAAGAGAAATTGCGAAAGTAGTTTAAAGCTTTTGAGGAGCATACACCGACAAGCCAATTAATTTCACTATGAAGGATGACAAGATATATAAAATCAACACCTGCAAAACAGAGAAATGTGAGAGTGAAATCATCTTTTGTTTGTATAACATATCGCATGTGATGTGGAATGAAAGCATATGGATCACATAAAACAATTGAAAGACATTGATGAAATATTTCGTATAGAGCGATCCGTTATTTTTAAATTGTACTGATCGTAGAAATAGAGCACGGAGTTTAAACTCTAGATATACCTACAAATGTTCTTTAAAATTCGTATCAGGAGACTGAAGTGGCAGACGAGTAGTTATATTTCATTATTATGCTCTATTGATCCGTCTTAAATACACCTATTATGTGGAAAGGGGCCTTTCCATCTTGAGAGAGCACTCACTTTTCAGGAAAAGATTGTCTGAACTAACAAATGGAGTAATTATCACCTACTATTCTTCTACGACAGACAACAAGTGGTCCAAAACTTGTCAAGTTATCGAAGCCCACATCATCTGAGAGTCTTCTCCCTGCTTTAGATTTTGCAACCGGTAAGCAGTACTAAATGCTTCTTAGAAGATATCCAGACAAATGAATAAACGTGGAAGGTGGTTTGAAGACGCTAAATAGACATACATCAGCTCAGATTATTAACTGTCGCAGCTGTTGGATACATCCTCAGTTATCTCTGCCTCACTGGTATTGCGTTGATTCACCAGAGGTTTACAAAATTACACAGTGCCGGAATTCTTCTGAGCATGAAGTTTTGGTGAAAATGGATTATGGTGATGTCTATTCAAGTTAAATGTTAATATGGTTAATTGATTCCTTTATCTACAAAGGCACTTGGTAGCAGATATTAATGCCAGGTAGCTTGGCTGTGCGGAAGCTGTGAAATCCGGTTACCGTTTTCACATGTTTCGTGCTGTTTTATCAACCACCTGTATATATATATATGTATGTACGTAAAAAAGCGTGTGTAATGATTCAAATTAAATTTGTAATGATTTTACTTAAATAATTCAATTTTCAAAATTTCCTTTCCTCTAACTCAAAATTAAAGAGTTCGTTCCTATTTTCTGATCCAATTCCAAAACAACCTTTAATTTGTGCGATCACGTGCTCACAAACACATGCTGAAGCAACTTAAACATAATTATAAATCTGTTAGAAATAATGTCTACTAGACTGATCGAAGCCATAGAAATCCCTCAAAATCACTTCATCTTATGCCACATAGTCTGGAAAAATCCTTAGAAATCCCTACTATAAATTAGAATGCATGAAAAAAATTCGCTCTCGTCTGCTCTTTTCTGATGTAACTGAGATGGCGAAACTATGTCTTTGCCAAACCACTTTCAATTATTGCCTCTCTCTCTCAGCAGAAATGAATAAACTATCTTACATGAGCAAAGATGCTTTTATTCAACCTGGAATCATAAATGCATTTATCATAAATGCCTGGAATCATAAATGCACATTGATTACGGAGCGTGTTATATATATATATATATATATATATATATATAAAAGCGGAAGAGTGGAGGATATACAGACTCATATATATATATATATATATATGTGTGTGTGTGTGTGTGTGTGCTTGTTTTCTTTTAAAAGTATTTTAAATATAAGTTATGCTAACGAATATATATTTTCTTTCCTTAAAACTTTCTTAGTGGTTTATAAAGTTGGTAATCAATTGAAACCGGAAAAAATGTGCAGCAAAACAAAGTTTATTCTATTTAATAAATCTTATTATCCTTAACGATGTAAATTGCGTAATTAATTCTTCACTTCTTATTTGTTTATCTCATATGAATATCTAACATTTCTTTGTGTCGCACTAGATAAATGGCCTTCTTTAAGCATTATAAACTAACCTTACAAATTATATTCATATTATTTTATTCGGGTACTTCCAAATCGATATATGTCAAAATTGAAAATTATTGATCCAGTCAAAAACACTTAATAAGCTAAAACTTGTTTCATCCACTTTAAAGCAGATCTAAAATTTACTTTGAATGCACATTAATGTTAAAGATTTCTTTTTTTTTTTTGTCTTTATATAACATTAAAAAACAAATTGATAAATTAATTTCATTTTCACTAAAGCCGTGATTTTAACGGAAAACATTTTGAAATATGCATTTATTTTTCTAAATATAGAAAACCAATTCAACAATTGTCACAACTCCATCGATTACCTATACTCAAAGCTTCTTACTTAAAAGAATCTCTAAGTTATGGGGTATAAATAATTTTAAAATTCATGAACAAGAATGATTTTTTTTTTGTATTGCACTCCACCAATAACCCAATTTGAATTAGAAAAAAGAAAGTAAAGCATTTACATCGAAGTAAACCATCATTTTAAAAAGCAATTTTCTCTTCCTAAAGTATGATTATATTTTAGCGATTCAGTGGACCTTAAAATTTGCTGTCATATATCATGAAGGCTTTCTTTTCGTAACTTAGAGAGTGATTTTTTCACTCTGCTCCGATGCACGGAGAGTAACAATGTGGCATGCCTTCAGATATAGCCTCCACTGTTCCGCTCAAAATGACTATTTTTAAGGAATGCCATAAATCAAGACCTCCTGCCAATATTTTGACGCGAAGGTTTTATGAGAATCTTTAAAAAATGAATAAGGCTTAGACGAGAAACGGGGAACATTTTTAAGCAAATATTTATTCCATGCTTTTGGATCTATTTCTCATCCGAAGAATATTCTCACACATTCACTATTTTATATCCAAAATATTAAAATTTCTTTCAAACCAGTAAGAAATGCATTTCAAAATATTAAAATACTTTTCAAAATATACTTATTGTCCTCAATAATAATAATATCCATAAAGTTTAATGTGTCCACGAATAAAATTTGACGGTAAGTTTAAGAAAACAATATATATTAAATATGCTCAAAGAGTAACACATAAATAACCGTAATGCGTCATGGGCTTTATAACTATACGTGAGAGTCATGCATAATGCGAAGAATTTGAGAAAATATAAATGCTTTAAGTATCACTATTCAAAGAAAGTATCTGATGGTATCAACAATATGACACAGCAGTGAAAAATAAAAAGTTAAAAGTATACTCATAGAAATGTGTTGCGCATTGGTATGCTCGTTTGCAAAACTTGTTTGCAAAGAGCTGATTTCCCAAAAAATTAAGATTGGTCTTAACAATGAAAAGTATTTTGCGAAAAATTTAATTTTTTTTTTCATTTAAAATTTAAATTATAAGTTCCGTATTCTGTTTTAATTTGTTTATTGTGAATAAATAATCACTTCAATAATTAACAAGAAGGGCTGGTCATATAATCATAAACATATTACTTAGTAGAGAATCTGAGAATAAAAATTATTCGATAATAAAGCTAATTCAAAGCCATGTTTAATATTATTCAGCTGACACCATGTTAGTCGTACGTAATGGAATACTCAGGACGAAACTTTATTTTTGTACATCACAATCAGATGCCGAGGAAGGTACTTATAAGCATTCACTCATCAGACATACAATAATCTGTCAGTGAAGGAATTAAATTATAGGCTGGATTTGAGATTACTAATAACGAGACATTTACATGCATAAACTTAACCTAATACTTTAAAGTTTTAATTTTCCTCTTCAAATCTAAATAAATGTAAATAAATGCGATATAATAAAATGCATCCGAAATAACAGCAATAATAATTATTCGGGAAATTGGAGGACTGAATTTGCTCTCCAATTTTTGTAAATATTTGTTGTTTGATTCTGAAATCCTATAATCGAATCATTAAAAGAGATGTAAGATATTTCTAAAACTTTAAAATAAAATGCAATTTACCAAAAACATTTTCGTGAAGTTCTAGACAAAAATTTACCTAGAACTTTACGAAAAATCCCAAACTACTATCCAAACTTCAAAATTTATTTTGAAATAAGACTTAATATCGATAAATATGTGTAGGCACTTTATTTTATTTCGCGTATTATGTGTAAAGTATGACAAAAGAAATTAAAGTGCCGTTTCTGTTATGTTCAATTTTGAGTTTGGCACAATAAGTCCCATGAGGACTCAGAACCACAAATTCCATACAACCAACCTGTTATGTTAGCCTGCTAGCTCTATTTCGAATGAAAAATATTCGTACTTCGTAATCTGAACCTAGAAAGAGAAGAAAGGGGAAAATAAAGTAACTGCATGACATTTTATAGTTTGATTTTTATTTGTTGCTTCTCATGCTGAGTTTCCTATATAAAGAACATGACTAAGAATATAAAAGTAATAGCATTATATATACACCAATTAATTGATTTCTGTAAATTAATTTCTTCAATTATGACAATTCTCAATATATATATATATACATTAATTTATTTTTATTCTAGTAAAGAAAATTAAATATTGCACTGGTTTTTTTCTTTAATTGTTAATTAACAGACTTAATAATCAAAATAATAACATAACTGCTTGTGAAACAATTTTTTTTTTAAATTTGAATTATAAATAACGATGCATCAGGAGAAAAGCAATTACCTCTTCTTAAAACCACGAATGGTATTTGCTTCCTTCTCATAATCCCATTCCTTTACAGTTTTAAATGAAATTCTTAATGTAATTTTTTCAGCATGAAGTGTTCTACGAAGATAATAAACTTTTCTGTAAAAATTAATCAAAATAATAAAATTGTTTTTGAAAGTCGAAACTAAGTTTTAATTGTATTAATTGTCAAAACATTCTTCTTCCTTCAGAATAATTTTTTCAAAAAACAAATCCTCGCACTTTTTCTTTTAAATTTTCATTTTATGTCCCTAGGATATTTTTAGAACTCCATTAATTGAAGAAACATTTCATTAACAAGGAAAAAAGCCGTTATGAATTCTTAATGGAATTTTATTATTTTTCGGATTAAAAAAACCCAACATTATCCTTAAAGTGAAAAGAAGCAAGATTTGTCTTTTAAATGATAAGATAATTTTTTTAATATTTTATAATTATTTTATTTAATTTCCTTCATAAAAAAAACTCTAGTTATCAAGTAACACAAATAAAAAAATTCAATAATGTTATACTTATATTTCAATCATATTCTGTCATATGATTTGAATTATATAAACTATTCTGTACAAATGTAGAATTATCATGAAGTGTATTGCTTCGTGGTAAGATCACACATTAAATAAATTATTCAATTTTTTTTAAAGTTTTCATGTTATTCTAATTCCTAAAAGAAGTAAAGAATATACACAGTAATAAACGTTTTCAAATTTATTCATGTTTCTGCTTAACAAGAAGTAAGCAGATTTCCTAAAGAATTAATTTTAATTTCATGAAGAAAATCCTTTATTAAATCTTAATTAAAATATACTTAAACTTTATTAATTCTTTAACCCATTTTACACTTTTATTTTTCTTGTATTTTACCTAACATTTATTTCAATTTTCAAACTTTAAGCCAAATATAAGACAATTTCAGAATAAGATACTTGTATAGTTGCCCAAACATTATTATTAATACAATGGACATTTTTCTTACGAATGAAATCAGTTTGAGTTATTTTAAGAACTATCTATTAATTTCAAAATCATATTCAGATTTTATTTCCAAATTATAATTTCTGTGAAAATGTATTTAATTACTATAAATAATCTTTTAAAATCGCTATCTATATGTGGGTAATAATTTTTTTAAAGCTGATAATGATTTTTTTTTCCATTTCGAAAGCGTATTATTTGATTTACATGCATCTACGAATGAAATTAAAAGAAACTGTGCTTTCAGAATCCAATTTAAAATCATTTGGAAGTAATCAGAAAATAATACTCATTTGCATGTAATATATTTTATTAAATAATAGTTTTGAAAAAGAAAATTATACTTACTAGCAGGAAATATTTCATACCTAATAAAATTTTCGACTAATTCTAACTAAAAATATTCATGTTTACTAAGTGTAAAAATATGATTTAATAAAAGTATGAATCTGCAATGCAATCATTTTTTGATGATATCGAACGGATTAAAATTAAATATTTTGATCACTTTTAAGCATTATTACACTAACTAAAAAAGAAACAGTAAGTAAAAATAAAAAAAATTACAGTAAAAGAAGCTAACTGAAGCTATAGTAAATATGAATTAAAATAAAAAAGATGTTAAAGTTATAGCTTAGAGATATTTATAATGTCATTCATACAATATATTCAAATAAAGAAAGATATAACTTGTTAGCTAGAAATTTCTAAGATATTTTATAATTCTTGTAACTATTAAAAAACTATAAGAATATAAACTGCTGTTTGTAGAAAATGCAACACCATGAAGGAATCATCAGAATCAAATGAAATTCGCAGCAAATGTCAATTATAGGATATTATGCAAATTAATAAAGTTTCAGAGCCATCGCGCGTGCGCGGCGCGCGCAGCGCCCTCTGAATTGATGCTGAAAGCGTATAAATAAAGTGCTGTAGCGGGACGTTGAAAAAAGTCTATGATTATTTGTTAGTGGCAAACGTTTAGTGAGACCTGAGTATGCCTCCACGACGGAAGAATAAGAAATTCAAGCAACTTACGGAGTTTGAACGAGGGAGGATAATCGGCCTTCGAGAAGGAGGATTTTCCTATCGCGCAATAGCAGCTCGTATGCAGCGGAACAGTTCCACAGTGATGCGAGTTTGGAAGCAGTGGACCGACGAGCACCGAACAACTCGAAAAACAGGCACTGGACGACAGAAGGTGACGTCAGAGCGCGATGATCGACACCTGCTCCGCATGGCGGTGAATGATCGCACAGCTTCCTCCAGGCAGCTGGCAGCACGTTGGTCTACTGCTACAGGTGTACAATTGTCGGCTTCGTCAATTCGTCGTCGTCTGCTGCGCCGTGGATTGCGTGCAAGGATGCCTTTATACAGGATTCCCCTCACGGCGAATCATCGACGGCTGCGTCGGCAGTGGGCTCTTGAGCACAGAGACAGGCGAGCTGATTGGCACCAAGTTGTCTTTTCAGATGAATCACGCTTCAATTTGTGGACCCATGATGGCCGTGTTCGTGTTAGACGTTATGCCGGTCAACGCTGCCTTCCTGAGTGTATTATTGAACGACATAGTGGTCGAACACCCGGAGTTATGGTCTGGGGTGCGATTTCGTATCATGGACGATCCAATTTGATACGAATTGAGGGTAATCTCAATAGCAACAGGTACGTCCGTGAAGTGCTACAGCCCGAAGTCGTTCCTTTCCTTCAAGGCATCCCTGGAGCTATCTTTCAGCAGGATAATGCACGCCCACATGTTGCGCGGACTGTTCGAGACTTCTGTTCAGCACAACGCATGCAACTTCTTCCTTGGCCTGCTTATTCACCGGATATGTCGCCTATTGAGCACGTGTGGGATATGGTTGGTCGGCGTCTCGCTCGTGATCCGCGTCCTGCAGTTTCCAAAGACGAACTTTGGTTGCGCATACAAGCGATATGGAATTCTCTTCCTCAAGCAGATATTCAACATCTGTTTGACTCCATGCCACGTCGTATAGCAGCACTTATTGCAGCGCATGGTGGCTGCACCAAATACTGATTTCGGACGCTTAATTTGTTTCTTTTGTTTTGAAAATTTCATCATTTATTTGTATCAGTACAAGTCGTTTTTGCATTACATTTCATTTGATTCTGATGATTCTTTCATGGTGTTGCATTTTCTACAAACAGCAGTATACAAGATAACACAAACTAATTTAGGAAAGAGGATGTTCTTAAGTATTCTGACATCTCCAGATCATATTGAAAAGCTAAGCAATTTCTTTCAATTAGATACAAAATACTTAAGAATATATATATATATATATATATATATATATATATATATATATATATATATATATATACAAATATGTATATGGTTGATGCTTCATTTCCCGCAATTTTTAAAGTACTTCAAATCATTGTTTTATGGGACAAATAATACAAAATATGACAAATTTGTGCATAAGGCAAGTAGTATCCAAATTTAAATTAAAATTTCGATAAACTTTATTTCATACTCTGCATCTTTGTCTTTCAGTGAATGATACTACAGAATAATAGTAAGTAGCAACATTACCCTTTGAAAAATGATTGATACATGATGCATATTTGTTATCGTGATCAATGACGACTAGCAACATGTAGATGAATAGCATGTAGATAATAATGATTTAGATTAATAGCATAATAATATGTAGATAATAATGATGAAGATTAATAGCAACAAAAGCAGCAAGACATAGTAATGACAATTAACGATGTAAAATAACTTTTATTCAAAAGACATGAGGAAATATGGGTGTAATTTCATTATAGGGATTAACTTCTTTTCAATCTTACAAAAATTATTGCACATATATTTTCTTTAGTCTTGAAAAAAGTATTAACCGTTAACTACAAAATTACCCGTTAGATATAGATGAATGTCGAATTGCAATGAAATATTCAATTTCATAAATATAAAACATTAAAATACTTTCAAATATTGTTGCAAAAATAATATTACACATACATACGAAATATGGTGAATAGATTCTAAGTTCCACTGGAGAGGAGTTTTTTTCCACCTTTAGGTAGCTAAACAACTAAAACAAACTCTGCATGAAAAAAAAATCTAGTTGGGATTGATCACAATTCTCTTCCCTCATAATTTTTAAACTTTTTTTTTGTCTTTTATTCGTGTAATTGAAACGAATGGTTCAAAAGCGTTGCATTGCACATGCCCATGCAACCAGAAAATACCTAACTTTCCCCTCCAGCTTCCTTAGTAGGATCTCTCTGTTCGATTCCTCTTCTACTCACTCCCAAAGCGGATGTGTTTCTGTGTGCTTCTTCATTTCGTTGGTTCGCTGTCTTTTCAAAGAGATGAAAAGTCGGTCGATTCCTTACATTACGAATCAAAGCCATTGACTCGGTAAAATCGTGATATCAAGCCTCACGCCTGGATTGGCGTTTCATAGTTTGTTAGGTTCTTCGCCAAAGACAAGCCAATGGGAAAGAAAAAAGAAAAAAAAATAACAAAAAATGCCCTGCCAAACGCTGTTGTTGTTCATTTCTGATTTATTTCCCTTCGCCACTGACTGTTGTTTCACCTGAAGGTGTTTTGAACTCTTTTTCTTTTTCTCTTCGGAAAGTCCAGTGAGGTTCTTGGAGCGGAATAATCAGAACTGAAGGAATGACCTTCAAAAGCTGTAAATGGTGACGTCCGATATTGAAGGATTTAAGTGTTATGAAGAAAACAAAAATATATGTAACTGCAAGAAAGAAAAACATGAAACGTAGAAGGCAACTGACCGACATTGATTCCATTATATATCAAACTAACAATGTTTACCTCCCTTATAAAGGTTTTGATAACAAAAATATGCTACATTAATTATAAATTAAACTGATATGTGAATTGATAAAGATAATTTAACATTTGGCTTTAATGATAATAACAATGTGTTGCTTTATATATATATATATATATATTCTTAACTTAATTTTCTGCACTGTATAATAGATTTTTTACAAGATAATGAGGCAACAGCATATATGACCAAAAAAAAGTATTATCAACATATATGACCATAAAAGTATTGTCTACTGATCAAAAATCTAAAAAAAAATTAAAAATAAATTCATACAATGTAAAGCAAATATTTTCTAACTACATGGTTTGAACGATAGTTTTCTAAAAAAATAATTAAAAAAAAAATTACAAGATAAATAAATTCAAATTCCTCTTCTTTTAACTATCTCTTAAATAAGCTAACTAACTAAATTACCTGTTTATGTTTGTTACAATCAGCAGTTCCATGTAAGAATCTTCGCTCAAATTTCCTTATCGCCTTCTAAGTGAGGAGCTTTTTTATTGTTTTTTGTGTGCTTAAGAAAGTATCCGCTCAAAGTTAAATTACAAAAGACGAATGAAAATATTTATTCTATTCTTTTGCTATATTATAAATTAAATCATTTATAATGCAGAAATCCTGTTAAGATCTAGTGTCATAAAAATAAATGCAATAAATATTATAATTATTGTTAGGAACGTTGGCTGCAAAAATATTAAGATCTTTTAACTTGATGACAAAAACTATAACAAAAAATCTAGGAAATCAAAAATGAAAATTGTCTGCCATAACAGAGAAAATGGCTTAATAATATAAGTTTTTAAATATGCCAAAATAGTTTAGAAATAAAAATGTATTTTAGATTGTCTTTCTCTTACATCTTTGTATTTCTATTTCAAAAGAAAGAAGGTAAAACACATACAGGCTAGCTATATTTGTTTAAGGCTTACTAAAATATTATCTTTGTTTTATAACAGCTCTTAAAATGACAAGCATATGATTTAATGGCTGGAATTGGAAGGGTTAAAATCATTTTACTAAATTATCGAAATTTAACACCTGAAAATTTATGTTCTTCTGGTGCTTAAATATATTTAAAGAAATTATTTTTAGTAACAATTGTTTTTCATTACTTCTCACAAAATAAAAAAAATGAAATGAATGCTAATTATATAATTTCTAATACAATCATACAAAGGTTACATTGTGTTTGATTCGACATACTAAAATAAATGTTACATTATATTCGGAACAATGTAAAGAAAATATAAATAAAATGATTATACACAATATAGTTTTTCCATTGAATAGTTACTCATTTCATTTAACCGAAAGTATTATACTTAAATGTTTCAAAAGCTTATTTATAATATTTTGTACCTTTTCATTAAAAATGATCTGTTCTCTATACTAATCAACAGACTTTTATAAATGTTGCAGTTAGAAGCAATACGAGGGCTATTGGTGTTGGATCTCATAATTTTAAACCTCTCCCAAGAAGTGAAGACGACACCTGAGCTGTCATCTCCCTCTCCGAACTTCCATTCTACATCAATGGGAGGATGTTGGGCCTCTACATATTTAACGTGCAACCGCCCAATACAAGTGGTTTCTGTGGCATCAGAAAACCATGCTGTTCGTGAGTTTGCTACCATGACCACTAACTTACCGCAGCCCCACACTTACTTCAATTTTGCATGCAAAATTTTATCTTTATTCAATATTTTAGTACGTTCCCTTGTATATAAATAGCATTAGATATTATGACCTTTTGGACTTAATACAAAAAAATATATCTTAACAACTATAATGCATGCTTACTCAAACACATATAAAGCATGTGAGAATTTATTCTTTATGAATCATTCTACTATGAGAAAGAAAAAAAAATACATATAATAGCAAAGATCTTAAAAGAATGATAAAACCTGATATAGTTTTGGTCATAATTTATTTAAGTAATGCATGTATAATATGGAAATATTTTAATAATGACATTTCCTGAAAAAAACCAAAATCTGTTAAGAAATTGCGGCAAAAATAAGAACCTGCATATTTAAATTTTGATGTAATGTAACGCACTGAAATCCATCTAGCAAAAAAACTATCCTTTACGCATCAAAAAACTCTCTTGAATAAAAAAAATAATTATAAGATTTCATCTATCAATCGTATTAAATGATTGTTACAATTTCTGCACATTGACTTCATATGAACAACAAATAAGAAAGTGACATCAAATCGAAGCCAAGTTTTGTCAAAAAACTTATTAGTTTCAAAAAATACAAAAATATTTAATTAATCAATAAGATATATTCATCCATAAATGCGTCGTTCTAATTTTGATTCCGGTTATTCAAGAAACCCTAATGATATACTATTATTTCTAAGTAAAATGAATTACATTATAATTTACGACTGTCTCTTTCCTAATTTAAAAAATTAATTTTTGAGAACCGAACAGTTACAATTACTCGTTTAACATTTTTCTAATCTGAATATTTTGCGTGGAGAACGATCTCTTTGAACATGTTCTTACATTTAATCATACAATATGTATAGTTTTAAATAAATTTCATGAATTTAATTATTATTCTAGCATTAGAGTAATAAATCGACTACAGATAATCCATATGATAATAAATTAAATTTTCTACTAATTTAGAAATGATATACGGGATTACAAAATTTGAATGCAAATTTTGTATTTTTTTTAATATCATGTTTCTAAAAAAACTTTACAAAAAATATAATTTATTTTTTTAACTTATTTCTCTAAAACGCATAGACTATCATGCACTAATTTATTTGATTTCTCATAAATGATAAAAGATTTCAGCACAACAAACATTTTAAAGAACCGAAAGAAGAAGATAATTGTTCCTCTTAAAATCTTGATAAGCTTCTGATTACATCAAGTATTGAAAATTGTAATGCCAAAACCAAAATTTTTAATAAAAATAGCATTAAATTTTACTTTTAAAAGTGTGGCATGATACTTAGATAATGTACTTTTTTTCCCCTTCGAAGATCATGACAGTGAATCCTAATTGCTGTAAAACATCCAGAAAAAGTTCACTTTCCAATAAAAGTACGTGATCGTAGAATAAACACTCCATGGGAGTATATTACTTAACAGTTGAAGTGCTTCTTTTTTTTTTTACGTATAATTTCAATTTCATTAGGGATTTTTTTAATCACATTAATTCAGTATTTTTTCTTTATTCCCCATTTTTTATAAAGAAAATGGGTTTCCCTCTTTCGCTTTAATTTGAGTTTTGAAGATATCGGGCGATTCATTCAGTTTCTATTACTTCCAACTCTGTAATTCGTTCCTAATTGGGTGTGACATAAAGATCTCACTGCAGCTTCAAACAAGTTGTTTCTTTTTCTTAAAAAATATTTTGCTTATTTTGCTGTTTAAATATTTAAAATGATGTAATTATATTCCTCACATAGATATTTGTCAATTTCTTTTTTTTTTCCGAGGGAAACGAGTGAATATTTTTTCGAATTCTTTCTAAGTAACTGTATTGATTCCACATAGATATCAGTGTTCGGGTTTTTTCAATAAAAATCAGATTTATTTATTTTTAAAGTAATATAGAATACCAAAAATAAATACATTTGAATAAAAATATATAAATATTTTATGACATTCCTCTTCTTTTCTAATGTGAATTCCTTTCGACATATTTAATTTTAGTAATTATTCACAATTAAGAGATATTGATGCTTATATTCTCTAAGATAATTACGTCGATTGGAAAAAATTATATCATACAAGAGAACAAGTTGTGAGTTTTTATGTGGAAAGAAAATTAACTAACTTTTTTTTAACTAAAACATACAATTTTATTTCGAAAAAAGTAAAAAAGGAATGAAAGAAAGAAAACTGCATTGAAAATTAATTCAGGTGAGAAAATACATATTTTTTCTAATTTATATTTTCTACTTTATCAAATATTTATTTCAATATAACCTGTTAACTCAATCAAAAATGATCAAATGTGAATGGTTATGATTCTGGATCTGACAGTACATTTAATTCCTTTCACAATTATAAATAATGAATTTTACAAGCATAAATACATCTAGGAATTAAATTCAAACATGGAAAATATATAATTTGAAATTTTCTAGAGTTTTGAAAATTTGTAGGAAAATATTCGCAAAATTCAGGAATGCCAATTGCACTGAATTTAGTTTTAAAATCAGAATTCATTTTCAGTAGTATAATGACTATTTATTTGTATTTTAGTTACGCGTAAATTTGATCTGTATTTATAGTTACATATAATTTTCAATGCGATTTCTGCGTTGACATATTTATTGAAACTACATTAAAGATCTGCCTTTAAGATATTGGATTAAAAAAAGGATATTTACTTACAATTTATCGCAAATCTATTGTTTCATTCTTTCAATGTATTCCCCATTTGTACTGTCATACATTAATGAATTTTTGTCCTAATAGTCAGTTCTTATTGTAATTCATTTTCTGAAAAACAGTTTTAAAAGTTTTTAAAGTTCAGGCTTAAATCTATGATATTAAACCTAATATAACTTCCAATGTGTTTTTAGCACACAGAATAGCACAAACTTTTTGTAAAAAAAATCACACATCACACGTTTGAGTTAGAGTCATTATGCCAGAGTTTGAAGCATTTTTTTTTCTTTCTCTAGGCTTAATTAATAGTTCCTTGTACTAATACTAGTTTCAAGAAGAAAAATTGGAAAAATACGCTTGAAGGAAAATGGTTTCATTCCGAAACCAGGAAAATGTTTCTTCGCACACTGCGCTGTCCATCAAATAATGTTTGCTCAAGAAGGGATTTTAATATCGGAGCATGCACCACATTTCCCGATTTAGCATTCTATGAGTTTTTTCTTTCCACAAAAATAAAATAAGCTGAGATAGAAATCCATTTTCAGTACAAAAAAACATCACAGCTATTAATACAATTACCAAAAAATGGGTGCAACACGCTTTTGTCGATTGGAAAAAAAGAATGGGATTATATGTTATATGCCTATGGGTAATACTTTGAAGGAAAAAATAAATGTCATAAATTGTAAATAAATAGATAGATATTATGTTCTACGAGTGAATTGACACTGTCCACCACGCTGCATTATGACTTAGTTCCAGAGTCTTCCGATTGTGTGTGTGTGTGTGTGTGTGTGTGTG
>BMAW01047053.1:6267-62651 GCA_019974015.1 Nephila pilipes | reverse complement strand
TGTGTGTGTGTGTGTGTGTGTGTGTGTGTAAACAATATTTAATCAAAGAAGAAAGCGAGTCATATTCAAGTTCAACTGTTCTTTATTGGCTTTTCAATTTAGGGGAACGATGCGCAAGGTAGACCGGCTGGGCCGAAGAAAAAAGAGGTTCTTACATATTTTCAGCAGTTTAACCGCATTATCTCCTGCACTGGCGACACGATAAACGTGCTCTATTTCACAGATTATCCCGTTATATAATAGGGATTTTTCACAAGAGACGTCATAGAATACGTGGTACAGTATTAGGGATTTCAGGGAATGTTAAAATAGACAAGGAGTCTAGTAGGGATTATTTTGGTAGGTTTACGATCGTGGGAAAAAGAAGATTAAACAAATTTTGTGAGAGTGTGATCTAATTAATAAAAGGATAATTTGGAATGGGGTCAGGAAATAAGAATAAACTATTTACTTTTGAATTGGTGGAATGGGATAGAATAGAAAATTAAATTATTATTGAGAGATATTATTAAATTATAAAGTTGAATCAATACTTGTATAAATATATATATTCTCTTTACATAATATAGTTTTCAATCTGTATCAACCCCTCAAAATGTTTAGCCTTTTCAAATAAAAGTTTATCCTGAGATAGATTATATCGTATGAAAAAAAATGTTCATATATGCTTATCCCAGAAGAACACAGCTATAATTGACAGCTATGGGTTGTCTAAGAAATCAGTGATGAAAGTCAATGAATGATTCTTACCCAGGAATGAAAAAGGTTTGCGCTTAAAATCTTTTAAAATTTTTAAGAAATGGGACGCTACAGTAAATATTTACAATGAACTTTTTAATTACATTACAAATCAATGCTCTAATTTTATCCACACTTACACAGAAGGACGGTAGGCAACGAATCACTTTCATGCTTCATATGTAATACATAATTTACTTTACAGTTTTCAACATCATTTTTCATTCTCTTTTTCCCCCCTGAGATTTCTGCGAATGTAGTAAACACGATGAAAATTTTATGGATAATTTAATATCTGTTTTTAATGTTTTATTTTATCAACAGATTTTAAGAGTGTATTGTAATATTTAAACGCTCCAAATCATTCATCCCCTCTATTAATTAGTGACACATTAAACAAAATCCAAAAAAAAGTCAAACAAAATCCCAATGATATTTGGTGAATATCTTCTCACGTAGGTATCAAAAGTAATGAGACAGTATACATATGTTGCTAAATTTGCAGCTGGTGCAATCTCTCTAACCCGTTCGCTCCCAGCGTATCATAGGCGATACACTCGTGTTGGCTCTCCTGTGCCCAGCGTATCACGGGTGATAAGCTCCGTGAGTGTCTTCTACGGCCCAGCGTATCAATAGAGATACGCTCGATGAGAACGTTTTATTTGGTTTTTTAATGTTTCTATATGGCGTTACAATACCTCGAAGATTTTTTTGATGTCTTTATATGGCGTTATAATACCTCGAAATCTATATTGATAGATTATTTGGAGTGTTGACCTTGGTGATTTGGGGTTGGATTTCACTTCTGGCTACCAGGAGAGGGGGGGAGTAATTGTAAAAAGCATGTGCTGCGGCACGGCTCTTTAAATGTAATGACATGATTTAAAGGGTTGCTTGCTTCTTAGAAGTTCGAAGGAGAATTTATGACCCCTTATGGGGGTTAGGGCTTTTGGTATCAGATGTTCTCTGCTGTTCGTTTCATTGGGTTGGTTTTTATTTCAAATGACATTCATGATGAAAAGAAAGTATTTATCTGATACTAAGATTTGCGAATTAATGAATAAATCTAGCAGTGATGTTAGCGAAAATAATTAGATTCGGTGCATAGCCATTAAAGGGGGAAAAAGGAAGAAAAATGTATGACCTTTGCTCAAAATCTTGCGTGAAGCGTCAAAAGTTGATAAAATATGTGTGTAAGACATGACGTTGAACTATACATTGAAGAATTTTTTTTATATAAAAATACCATACAACAAAATAAGATTCCTTTTTTTCATCTTAACATTTCATGTAATGGTACATCATTACATCATGAAATTTATATAACAAATGTAAGTATATTTTCTATTTTCTTAAAAGATATGATTTTTATGTAATTATTTTATGTGAAAACATAGAATTTTGGATTAAATCTTTTTTTCTTTTGTATATATTAAGTTTAAGGCATTTTAAATAATATATATAAATACCAAATTATTTTAATAAATAGCCGATTTGTTAGGAATTTTTTTCATGAATTAGACTTAATATCACAAATCGTCTGGGCATAGCGTAACACTCCGCGGTAAGAAGCCACGTTCCCAGAGAAGCACTTCTTTTTTCTACATCCGGTAGCAAAAGGGCTAATGATTACATATTGTGATAACAAAAAATGTATTAAATCAGCTTTCATGACCACAGGGAGAATCAATGAAATCTGGAAATAAACAAGCGGAATGATATGAAATCCTTCGTCTTCCTTATTGGAATTCACCTTCTCTGTGAAGAGATGACGTTATTTCAATACATTTAAAAAACGTACATTCGAAAATGACGAATAGACATTTCTTCGTGGGAGAAAATCTCCGTATATGAGTAATCACTGTGTTTGAACACTAACTGTAATACACATTTTGATTGAAAAACTCTGCTTTCAACTCTATTGGATTTAAAATTTTAAATTATTTACATTTTCTTTAAATCTTTTGGTTAAAAAAAACAAACCCCAATATCTTTTTTTAATTCCTTAGATGATGTTGGTTTTACGCTATACATTAATTTTATTAAACTTTAACCTATGATTCCTTTTTTAATTTCTTTATCTAGAAAAATGGCAATATCTTCACCTTATTTGTGGTAAGCATATCCCACGAGGATTCAATGTCTGAAATTCTTACGAAACCATCAACCAACAGTAAATAAATTCCATTTTTGGGCCAGTTCCTCTACTTTATAAACAAATCTCGTTCAGTTTAAATTGGTAATATCGCGATAGACTTCCTAAGACTAGTGAAAAAGAAAAGCCCTGCGTTTTACTTTTCTGTTAAAATGAAACTTTTGAATTGCGACAGAAGAAATTATTTCCAACCTAGATTGTTACTTCAAATTATTTCAATGTTAGGAATTCAGTGTAGTAAAAAATAGAACTAACAGAAATGGGAAATTAACTTCGAAATAAAAAAGAGTAAATAAAACGCTAAACGACAAAACTGATTTCAGATACAATTTTCAATACAAAGATTACGAAATTCTTAATAATCTCACAAAATTTAAAACTAAATACTTAAGAACATTTTCGCTTGGGAATAAAGTACATTGAATTCAATCGCATTGATTAAACAATATCCAGTGTATCATTTCAATTGATTAAAAATACACTTTATTTTTTTTCGTATAAAGAAGTGTAAAAAAACTCACTAGTGAATTGAAATATGCGTGGCTGATAACATCTGCATCTCATACAAAGTAAAATAGTATTCAATTTTAATAATGAAGATGGTGTTGTAATATTAGTATCCTGAAAAAATAAAAGTTAAAATTATATAAATATTTGTAACTTCAAAATTAAAGTATATGATAATTATCATATACTTTAGGAAAATATGCTGTTCTTTTTTAAATATTTACAATACCTATAAGTGATGTGTAATATTTCAGGTTGGAATTGAAAATAACTCTTTGAATCCAACTATATCAGATCTAGTTTTTTCGGGGTGACAAGCTTTTATATTGTAATCGAGACATACAAACGTTTTGCTTGTGCAAGAGCTTAAATAAGCATCTATTTCATTGTTTGAATTTACTAGTATTAGTAATAATAAAGAACTATAAACATTTTCACGCAAATATTCATCCGTGTTCAAATTATTTTGTCACTTAAATCCAGGAACTATTTTCATAATACATAAAAATATTTTTCTAACCGATAAATTAATTTATGATAACTTTTCGTTTTCCGAGCAATTATTTTGTTACTTTTTTCCGAGTTTAATCAAGAACTAACTAAACGCTTTGGATTTTGGCTTGATTTCATACAGTTTTAAATTTTATTTGAGCTTAAAAATTAACTTTCTGAGCACCTGAAAAAAAATTGTGACTTTTCTAGAATACATTTTATCATACTTAGATAAAATAGAAAAAACAGTCAAATAGATATTTTTTTCACACGGTAAGAGTTTAGAGACAAAATATAAAGTAATGAAATTTTATTTCTGAATATATACTGCCATTATAATCTAAACCGATTGAATTTTTCCGTTTCAAATTACATAAACTCGATAGTTCGTAATTTAGCAATTTCAAACAGCACAGATGAATTTTTGTACTGATATCATTCTTAATTATAACTCCTTTTTAAAATTCTACGACACTCTAAAAAACACCCACAAAACAAAAACAACCTCAAAACGACCGTTAATGTCGAAATTCCGATAAAATGATTTTTGCTCCGTTGGAGCAATCAATTTTATACAGTGTCCCATAAAAAATAACTTGAAGTGTGGAAGTTTTTACGCATCTAACATTCCTTCTCATTACGATTTTAATACTTTTTCAGCACATCTCGGTCTCAAGGGCGATGTTATTAATTACACGCAGATAACACTTTTAAATAAAAAAAACGAGACTCAATGAGGATTAAGTAGTTTACAAAAAAAGACGCCAAGCTCTCCTGCAACTCTGGAGATACTGATCATAATAATGGTTTTAATGGAACGTCATTAAAAATAATTACGCGAAATCACTTACAGCCAGGTTGCCTCAGTGGCGCCACCGGTGGGAGGGTTTAAAATGACCCTGCAATGGTACATTTAGAGGGGAGGCGAAATTAGAGAACTGTGTCATACTACATCCCATTTTTTTTTGTAGTGTCTGGGCCCATGATTTATCTTGAAAATGAAATTCTTTTCTGTGGCATCATGTTCGTATTTTCAGTTACCTTGTATGCATCTAACCAGTAATTCATTTTGCAAACTATATATATCACAAAGATTATTAATATTTATCTATGTAAACGATTTACATGCATTTAAAAAATAAGTTAAAAACTATTTATTTCAGTTAAAAATTCTTTTGTGGATTATGTTATTCTATGTAGAATGTTGCGATTAGAAAGTTAATACCAAAGAACATTTATAATTAGCATTGAAGGAATATTTAAAACATTAATTTTGTTGCATTAAACTGAGTGTATATTTTGAAAATGAAAAATCACAGTTAATTAAAAATAATTATTTTAATTAATATTGACTAGAATCTTACACTAATACATCTTTAAAACTATTCATTTATAAATTTAGGGGAAAAAACAAAGCTCAATTTAAAAAATAATAATAATAATTCAAGTGTCAGAAGTGGATTTTAGTTTTTTCACTTTAAAGTTTAATTAATAATTTAACTGTCTACTTTAATTTTATCTGCAAAGTATTTTTAACTGAGCAAATCAAGGTGATAATATCAAACACGATAAACATGATAAGTGACATTACAAATAATCATCTCTAGGACTTATGTTGCGTAAGCATAGCAAAGTAGACAATGTGATAGTCAGAAAAAAAATTGCTTTTGATTCTCTGCTTATTGTTCGCCTTTTACATTGAAGCTTATGAATTTTTACAGTAATTAACAACATGCTACATAAGTTTTTCACAACTACTGCTCAACTAATCGAACTAAAATTATCTATACATGTATAATTATGGGAGCATATGAATACTATTTAACTATTTAACAGAGGGAAACACTGTGATAATCTGCTTAACGTGGTGCGTACATTCCCATGTGCTTTAGTGCTAAGCGAAACAGCGTTAAACATGTTTATCTTCGCGTGAAAATACAAAGAGTGCTATGGAAGTGTTGATATATAGCTCTATTTATTTAATTTCATCTAAGTAATTTCCGCCACATTCAATATGTCTCTCCTTCCTCTAAAACCATTCCTTAAACCAGTTCCTGCCAAGTTTCACTACGGAGTAAGGCACACTCGTTGTTTCAAACCTTCAGAAGATCCTTGTCACTGGAAAACTGCATTCCTTTCAGCTTAGTTTTTATATACTGTAACAGTGCAGAGTCTCAGAGAGTAAGGTATGAACAGTAAGAAAGATTCTCTTGAAGCTTCAATCCTATAGTTGAGAAATGTTTGATGCAGGCTTCGGCGCAGTAAGCGGGGGAGTTGTCATGATGGAAGAACCAGCTGGCCATACTTAACTTTGACCACAGATTTTTCAAAGATTCGATGATTTTAGTCAGACGTTGTTCAGTGCGTCACTTAGCTATGTCTGTCGTTTGTATATCGAAAACAAAATGCTCCCCAATTCCAACCACAACGGTTGGAAAAGGATTTAAAGCATATGAGGCGGATATGGGAAAAAGAGGTATATAAAGAGAGAAAAGATCTTATTATGCAGTTGGAAAAGCTAAAAATAGAAAGAAAGTCTTTTCAAAACACCCCATGTGGAATGCGAAGTGACTGGTTAAAGAAAATACAGATTCCAAAGATAGGACGATCCTACGACAACGAGAGAATGACTAAACTAATAGAAAGAGAAGACACACTCTCTTTGACCCCAAGAGATAACACTATTGTAGAAGGATTCGAGGTCAATTATCTCCCAACTTCATTTAGGAAAGGTTGGAAAGACACCTGTGGCTCCCGATGAAGATTTACAACATCCGTGATTTCGGTGTCAAAAAAAGAGCAATATCTGCACAACTGACCAAAATTCCCCTTCGTCGGGGAACCATAAAGCTCCTTAAATTACAGAATGGAAAAGGGAAGAAATTTGATGACCACTACACTTGTGCGAAAGGGATTGGGGAAGCAAAATCTACAACTGGAAGAAAGGACCCCATGCTCATGTCGATGATCAGAAGTATTCTGAAGGTGTCAAAAAAAGGACAGCTATAGGTGCTCCCCATCGAATAGGACTCAACTCCTCTCACTTCTTTTTTTTCTGATAGACTGAAGGCAATAAGGGGCTTCTTGTGTAACTAATTTATGAGTGATGAACTCTAATAAACCGCATTTGTGAAAAGACTTAAGGACTATCGATGACTTTTGTCACAGCTAAAAATAATAAAGTTGGGAGCAAGAGACTGAAGATCTTTTTTTATTATTTATTTGTTCTTAGAGATTGATAGAAACGAACTCAGCTCACGGAATTTTTTGATCTTTTCCCCCTGTGATCCGTTGTGAAAGTGAATTTAAAGATTTACTATAACTCAATTATTATATCAAGAAAAATTTGTTTGTTTTAAGGATTAATCATAAGTTATTTTCATTAAAAATTTGAATATTCATTTTAAGAATTATTAAGGGATTAATTGAAGAATTATTGAATGATTAATTTGAAGATTATTGAATGATTAATTGGAAAATTATTGAAAAATTAATTGAATAACTTTTGATTGATTATTGATAAAAATTTATTTAGGAATTAGTTTTTTCCAAATATGTCTTGATAAGCATCTTAAACTGGTTAAATATTGGGTTCTGTTAGAGATACTTTTATAATTTTGCGTGATTAGTTTTGAAATCATTAAGTGTATAATAACTGATGTTTTATAATGTGTATGATTTCTGACATTTTGAAATGTATTATAGTGTTCGCATTTAAATATTCTTTGTTCTTATAAAAATTCATGTAGTGCATTTAGTGTAAATGCGCAATAAGGAAGGGTTACGAACTAATTTAATATTTTGAATATATTGAGTGTTAATTTTAAGGGTTTCAGCAACTGAGTTATATTTATTGACAAATGTAACGTTAGAGTTTTGTGGGGATATGTAAAGTTCTCCTCCCTCACAATGATTCAGAAGCCTCCGTTACGTGGTGCTAGAAATATCGCCCGTGAGGAAGGAGAAAATAATGTGATTAAAATTTTCTGGTTGTGTTTTACTTTATTAAGCATTGAGCCTTTTTATTACAAATTTTAATCAAATAATTATTTTACTGCTTACGATTTATTTTCAGAATAATCATCAAATTTTATGTGTTCATTTATTGCGTTGTTATCATTATTTCAATAAGAATATTTTTAAAAAAATTTAATTTATTTTTCTGCCAAATTTTTTTTTGAAGAGTTACAAATAAAAGATTCAAAAAGATGAAGATTACTATGCGTATGAACCAATCAATTATTTTTGAATAAACGTTTTGACTAAATCAAGCATTAGAATTAGTATTAAGAGGGCTTATTATGAACGAAGTTCTACATAATAATTAAGAAACAGAATTTAACAGAGAATTAAGAAACAGAATTTTTTATTTACGATTTTTAACTGTTATTTAATATGACTATTTCAGCAAAAAAAAAAAAAAAAAAAAGGTGCAAGATAATAAGTGTATCAGAGAATTTCAAACTTGGTGGACAGAGAAATATGACATGATTAGTAAAGGCGACAAAGCGGTGTGTGCTTTATGTTCTGGAACAGTGGTATGTAGAATATCATCTGTAAAACCGTATTTTGAAACAATTTACAAATTCGTTATTCAAAAAAGCGAACCAGAGTAAAAGTAATTAATTGCAAGGGCTATGAAAGACAGAAAAAAACAGTCAATGTCTATGACTAAATATGTTGGCAAAAATTATCATACGAGCGCGGCAAGTTACTCGGCTGTGAATGTCATTGCTTAGCATAATAAACCTTTTCAAGAAGGAGAGTTTTTGAAAGAAGCCTGGTTAGCAAAGCGCCCTTACTTTTTGATCATTTCGATAATAAAGATAAGATAATTCAGCTCATCAAAGATACTCATCTAGAAACACAATAAATAAAACGTATCTTAAAACTGTCCGGAAATGTAGCAGATCAACAAAAAATTGAAATTAACTCCGCTCCTTTTATATCGCTATGTCTTGACGAAAGCACTGACGTCACTAAATCAGCACGTTTGGCTGTTTTTGCTCGATATTCCGTTTGAAACGTCATTAAATAAAAATTAATTGCGATAACATCTTTGCTAACAGCTACAAAGTGCACAGAGGTTTGCACAGCTGTTAAAATTCGCTTGCTGAGAAAGAAATTGATTTAAAAAAAATTGTTTCAGTAACAACTGATGGTGCTCCAAGTATTGTTTGGAACTCTATACTTTTCCAGCAGAAACCACGTGACTCCCGCCAGAGGACGCTGTTGATTGGAGTGAGCAGCGTCAATACTGATCGAACTTGAACTTAGAACTTGAGCGAGAGAGAACGCTTTTATCTCTACTATGTAACCTGTGATTTGTGTCTTATAGTGATGTGTAACTGTTATAATTTGAAATTAATGTCAATATATATTTTTATTTACAAGGAATTGCAGAATTTTCATTTACATACGATGATGAGTTTGTTTTGTTTGCAACTAAGGATATAAAGCACCAGCTCCCCGGAACGACAGAAAAGGTATGTCAAATTTTGATATTCTTAATGAATAATAATTGACATACTTAATATGAAAAAACGTGAAACTCAATTAATATTTCTTTTGTTTCGTAACAAGTATGGTGGGCAAAAAAAATGGTTTCATAAGTTTATTTCAAACTGCCGTAGGACATTCGATTCTTGAAATCCCCTGCATCATTCACCAACAAGCCTTGTGTGCTAAGTGTGGTTTAACATCTCTTGATAATGTAATGACAGTAGTCACAAAAATAATCAATCTCATTTCGTCGCAGGTTTTAAATAAACGAAAGTTTGATTTTTTGTGTATAATGGCTTACTGATGTATAATAATGTTCACTGGTTTAGCAGCGGGAACGTACTTCAAAGATCTGTTGATTGATTGGAAGAAATCAGACTGTTTCTACAAAATGAGGGGGAAACTGAACAATACCCCCAGCTGTTGGATGTTATGTGGCTTTCAAAATTGATGTTTTTTTATAGACATATGCCAACATTTCAATGAACTGAACATGAAGCTTCAAGACACAAATAAAACAATTATCGTCATGATAGATCTCATTCGCACTTTTGACGCTAAACTACATGTTTTCAGGAACGATATTATTACAAAAACTACAAGTATTTTCCAAGCTTGAAAAAAAATATCAAAGATTTAGATATGCATGTGGAACCAGGAGAAGAAACAGTCACTGAAGAATTTATTTCTGTAATTGATTCTTCAATCAATTAATTTTCAACGAGATTTTCTCAGTTCAAAGAATTATTGAAAACACTGAAGTTTATTATGTACCCTGATGTGACTTCATTTGATAAACTGAACTTTTCGCAATTCGATTGGTTGGAAATTGAAGGATTTGAAATGCAGCTGATTGATTTCTAGTCTAGCTCAATATGGATTCAAAAGTTTATTGATACAAGGAAAGAGTTGTAATTATTTGAAACAGAAAGATTGATAAACAATATAAGTAAAAATGCCAATAACAAAATTTTGGAAACATGGAATTCGTTACCAGACACATTTAACTGTTTGAAGAAGCTGGTTCGTGCTATTTTAACCATATTTTCATCTACCTATGCTTGCGAGTCATTATTTTCAGAGATGAATAACATTGAAGACTTCCTTAGAAACCGTTTGACAGATGATTCCAGTTCAGCATGCGTTCTGATAAAAGTAACATCTTACAACCTTGATATAAGTTATTTGTCATATAATCTGCAAGAACAGAAGTCACACTAATGTTACTGTAATTTGAATTACGCGTATAACTGAGACATTGCAAAATGTATTTTTTTATAGTAAATAAAGAGTTTTGAGTTGATAGTATTTAGTATTATTATTTTCCCAATAATCCCGAAATCAAAATTATTTGACGGCACATCTATGATCTCATTTAACATTACTAAGAAAAAAATGGCACGTTGATAGATAAAGGTTCGCCACTCCTGGCCTAAGGTATTCTGGAGCATGTCACCCATGTTAACCTAAAACAGCAAGCACTGTGGGAAAGAAAAATATCACTAAGATACATTGGGGTCATTTCCTATTCCTACCTAAGGAAGACAAACCCCTGAGGTAACATTTTCCAGAAAATAGAATAAATGTCATTTGATTACTTTGACCATTCTTAAAAGATACGTTAACTTAAATAAAGAGAAAAATCAATAGGTTCTATCAATATTTATTGAAATATGCAAACATTGCAACAACAGTGAATACATATCATTATGCGTAATACGTACGAAACAGTAAAATATTTGTGATCATACATCATTTGTTTACGTTTCAATAGATTTAAATACATCTTTTGAACATAGATCACAATGTATAAAAATAATTAAACTTTACACAATATTAATATTTCAAAACACATGTAAAGCATTATACATTATAAAGCACACAATATTTGTTCTAACCTTAAAAAAAACTAGACAATAAGATTTAGAAGTATTTAAGTAACAAACAGTTATTACAAATATAATCAGAAACATATTTGTGATTCTACATTGAAATAGAAAGAATGGTTTTTGTGAATTATAAACAATAGTTTTTAAATCTTAATTCTGTTTTAATTAAACTATTTAACAGGGGGAAAGCAAAAACAATTATAATTAAATACCAATAGAAATGATACATTTAAATTAAAATAAAATTAGTACAATTTTATAAAATTATGATTGAAATATCTAAACATATAATCAATATAATAAATAAATATGTAATTAATTTAAATGAATAAAATTATAAAGAATCTAAGTAAATAAAAACTAATTAATGCAAATAAATTACAGTATAATTAATTAAATAAAATTAGAATATAATTAAATAAAAATATAATTAATACAATTACTTAAAAATGTAATTTATATAATCAAATTCAAATATAATTAATATAATTACATAAAATATAATTTATATAATCAGGTTAAAATATAATTAATAAAATAAATTAACAAACATTCAGTTAAAATGTTATTCAATGCAAATATATACACATCATATTGTTGAAGCAAAGTATAGATAATCATAAAAAACAGCAAAATATTCAAAAGGCTTACCAAATAAACAAGTCATATATTTGACATCGACATAAAAAAATAAAAATAACAACAGGAAGACAAGAAATACTTTAAAAAGATTTATAAGCCAAATAAAAATATGTACATGGCACAATATCACATTTTTTGCTTAATGCATTTTTTTTAATTCAAATTCGTATAAGTACATACTTAGATAACTATATAAATAACAGTTAGAATCTTTCATTTATTATTTACATCTAACTGGCAAACCACTCCTAAAAAATCTCGTATTCATCGTGAACCAAATATCATTATTAAATGAAACTTAATTGAATGAAAAATTGATTTTAGTAGACATTATCTATAGATAATAAGATACAAGTTTACACTTCTTTGTTATGAACATTTTATTGCTGATACTACTAATAATGAAGTTTATCCAAATAACGAAAAAAGATATATTCTATTTTATGCACAGAAACTCGCTTCAAGATTTAACATTTGAATTAATATCATATAAATTCTTCAACAAGTGACACAATTTTATTCAATACCTAAATAGTTTTATATTCAAAGTACAGGCCTATTATAAGGAGTAAGAAATTAGGTTCAATTTAACCAAAATTGCACAAATTTCAATCAGTTGTAAAAATGCATTTTTATTCTTATCGTATACAAAAAGTAATTATTTAAAAAAAAAATTTAAAAAAATTAACCTTTGAATAATTTTTATTTAAAAAATTATATACATTAATGCGTATTATAAAATACGCTGTTTTTTAAAAAGTTATGGAAAAGCATTTCTAACAAGAACTTAGATTAATAATCTGATAAACAAAACAAATATTATTTAGTGTATTACTCTGTAATGTACTTCATCTCTGCATCTAGTTTAAATATATTGCAAACAATATTACATCAAAAAGCAAATGAAATCTGATTTGAAAACAATGTACTCTATTTAGTGCTGACATATAACAAATAACAGCATATCATGATACAATTATAAATATAACTAAAAATTATTTATAATACGAGAGTGAATTACACCACTATTCTAAGCCTATCCATATTCAAACAGGATTTGTAACATACATAACGATGTTATTTAATATCGATCATATTAGTGCATGTTGTTTGCTTTAGTCTAAACATTTAAAGCTCACAGCAAACAAACTGTTGTATATTACTCAAATTGAATCTATCTACAATAACATTTCTAATTCAATTGTATTTTTTTATCTAAGAAAATTGCAACAGTGAAACGCGTGTTTTCTATTTAAAATGTAATCGAAACCAGTTATTATGCGATCTTAAGACACCTATTCATTCTTCTATTATAACAGGAAGTGTGATATTATTATTATGATATTTTAGGTAATATAGGTTATCTATCTATTTCTTATGAAATAGAGAATTGTTTCAATGATTTTAATGACAAATACCTGGCTAATATTTCAATACTATGCACTTATTATCTATGTGTGTCAATGTGATTTTTTTTCTTTAATGTTACGACATTGTAATACATTATATAATATAATTTACTTCGTTTCTTATCAACTATCGAAGTATTAATGTTGCGATAACTATTTACATTTAAAGTTATCAAATTAAATCTGAAACAATCAACAGATATTAATTTGATTAAATGCAATGACATAGTGAAATAACGACTCTACGATTATGATGTAAATGTCTTAGAACTCAATTTTATTGTTGAAAATATTAAACCGTAACTTTATGCATATAAGTAATAAATGTTCTACATAAGTATATAAATTATAAATCTGCTTAAAAATAACTTATATAATTATCAGATATATATAAAGTAATATTGCACGGAACAAAATCAATAGATTCTCCAAAATGTATACAACGTTTGAGTAGAGTAACTGAGAAGAAAATCATAGTGCACAATATATATATCTGAAATTAATGACTATAACATTTATATTTTCTATGAATATTGAAAGAATTATCATTACTGCTATATTAAAAATAACTAAGTCAAGTATTTAATATGTGTTAATTGAAACGATTATATCCAGTGCATTATAATGTTGTACAAGAAAAGTGTACCTTACAAAATGAGATTATGTAGCTGTTAATCATTATGAGTTAATTAACAGTCTTATAATCAACTAGACCAAAAACCAAAGTGGCCGCTTCCATAAAGTAATAAAAGCACTTATCATTTCTCTTCTAGACTTTAAAGCTAGTCACGATCCTAACAAATGATCGATCCAAGAAAAAAATATATATAAAATAATAACAATCTTAACACGTCCCGCGTTTCGTTACAAATCTGGCATGTTACATCTTGAAACACTTTAAAGAATTATGATTGCATTATTAACATGTCGGAGAGGAAATGGTAGTTATTTTTTAACCAGCAGCCCTTCAACATAACGTTGAAAGGTATAATTCGCGCTTAATTAAGTTTAATGTTTTCCCTACTTTTCTGAAGAGCTGCGCGCATACGCTGCAGCAAAAGGACAGATCATCGTTAATTTTAATAAAGCAATATCGCTCCCGTCCTCCATTAGGGAAATATGGTATTTTTTCTTCTTTCTCATCACCAGGAAAGTCAATTCGCCGCTCAAGATTACAGCGTTTTCTTGTAGAATCGCGTTTAATCTCGAGATTCCCCTTTATTAATTTTTGCGTCCTCGTTAAAAGGAGAAATGAAGTTCAGGAATTAAATACGGTGATTCGTCAACAACTTGATGTAGACAGTTTGGATGTTATTACTTAAGCTTTCCAATAACATACAAATTTTGTTCTAATTACATAAATATTCTTCAATTTTGATAGCTCCAAAACATTATTATTACTTCGCTACGAATTCGTAAATGTTTTTAGTCAAATGCGTTTCCATTCTTTCAATTTAAACAAGAGAACTAGAAACCTAATTATGTGTATTTTATTTATGAATAATATATCAAAGGTTTTTAAATTGTTCCTTTTGAAATTTTCACATTATTTTATCAACCGAGTTTTGAAATGTTTATAGCTTTCTTGGATTGCTATGTATAAAATGCGACTGTATTTAAAATGTCTTATACCATTAAAATTCTTAGATACACAATGAAAATAAATAAAAAAATGTTTTAATTTTCAACAAAGGAACTCTAAGAAACTTTTCTAAATAGGATTATAGAAAATAGTATTTTGTTTATGATTGTGGATAAGTCAGCGAAAACATAAATAACAAATATCAAAAATTATATTTCTTCAATCAGTAAATTATAATTTACACATTTTCAAAATATATACGAAAATACGTCAAAAAGAAAAATATTTCTAAAATATCGTAATCAACAAAATATGTGTAGTTACAACAATATACCATTACAGTATATCGGAATATTATTTACTATCGGACTTAGTGATAAAACTAACTATATTCACAGTGTTAATAATTGTACATTTATATGACAAGTAGTATTTGACTACTCAGATTTATTTCTTTTCCATATTAAGATACAATTTACTTAATAATCTGTAGCAATACATTTAGAATTAAAATTTAAAAGAAATATTTTAATCTTTAAGCTTTACCACTTAAATATGAATACTTTCTTTTATTGCGCCTAAAAATGTTGATAGTTGTTTTTGAAAAATGTTTTTATCTTATTGGCTCTTTTCTTTTTTACTATTATTGACATTTATATGTTTATAGGGAATTTTTCTGTATATCAATCCTAGAAATAAAAAAGCTTGCAAGTGTTTTTTAAATTTTATTGTAATCAAATCTAAAAAAAAAATTGGTTTTTTAAAGTTTTCATACTTTAATCGAACATATAATACTGTAATTTAGCTAAAATTACAATTTTTTCTTATTCTTGAATCATTTCCATGATCTCTTATCTCCCCATCCCTGAAATTTGCTTTTATATCTTGTTGAGATAATGTAGTTATAGCTTAACTTCTACGAGATCACACAATTTCACGAAAGACAGTAAAAAGTTGTTCTGCGAAGTTACTGCAGTCCATCTTAAAGAATAGTGTAATATTTTATTGCAAACTCAGATTAATCAGATTTAATATCGCTAAATTCAAATTTTTGATTATAATACTTTATTTTATGATTTAATGTCATTTTATATTTACCTTATTATTATTCGAGATGTTTCAGCCATTTGTAGATCCTATTTAAATTAAATGTAGCTAACACAATTGATGTTTGATCGTGTCATCATCAGTTATACCTCCAGATAAGATTGAAAACCTCACCTTGTCTCACAATTTAACATATGAAAAAGCTACCTGAATGTAAACAACAACAAAAAGCGAAGCTGATGGCACACAAAGGCGTAATTGCATGTGAAGATTTCCTATTTCAATAACAAAGGAAATTTTTTTGTATACACTTCTGCTTCTTTCTGATAGTTTCATAAGATAAATGTTTGTAAAGAAAAAAAAAGTTATATACATTTTTTCTTCTTTCTTTGACTTTTCCCACTCTCTGGTAAAAGCGGCTTTACTTCACTTAAGGGTCATCAGTCTGGAGCAGAGGAAGTGACAGATCCAAACGGCCGCGATGAAAAGCCGGAAGAGAGCTGTCATCACACCGACGTCCCCCGGGCACTGTGCGCAATTCAGAGCCGTAATGAAATCTATGAAAAAGAGAAGGTGCATTTTTTGGAGAAACGTCTCAAAGCGACAAACCGATAGATACGGAATGGTTTTCTTGAAATTTTTTTACGACCCCACTTTGCTATACCATCAAAACCACATAAGCCGGGACATTTCCCAGCTTTCAAAGAAATTGTTGGTTTCAACGAACAGTATGGCGAACTTTATCATATTTTACTTAAATTCCTAACAGCTAAAACCTCAAGTATATATTCTCATGCATAGAATTTTAAAGATATAGTTTTTAATAGCTGATATATTTGCTCTATAAATATGCAGATGAGTGTTAGAAGAGAAATACTAATATAATGAAATAAATTTAAAATCATTTAAAAAACGTTATTTTCTTGGAAAATAAAATGCTTTTTCAATATTAGGAGTCATTTATATTGCCTGTTGCCTAAAATTTTGTTTACTTGTAATAAAACATGATTAGTAAAAAGAAAAGTATTTAAGAATATGCAACAAAATAATGTATTTTACACACACTTTACAATATCCCTTTCTTGAACATTAAAATTATTTATCACAATAACTGTATCGAGAGGATAGAAAGTAATATTTATCATGGACTAAATGTTAGTAAAATTTATATAGTTATCGTAAATTATTTAGTCACATTAAAAAGGTGTGAATATATTTCATTAAAACTAAATCGTTTCATTGTAAAGCATTTTATAAATGAATAAGTCATACCAGTCAGACATATTTTAAAATCAGAAGACAAAATTTCCCAATGCCTTTTTTCATTCAGTTTTCCATACACTTTTGCTAAACTATTTTACGGGATTACAGATACTATACATTTCAGCGTTTTATTACAGTAGAGTTGCATACTAATAAGAAATTTGAAATTCTTAGCTGATGTACAATTATTCCGCATCACATGCAAACAGCTCATAAGGACTGATAAAAGCGATACATGGGAACCAAATTCATTTTCTTGAATATGTTAATTATCCTTTATCTTCTTGAATTTAATTTAAAAAAGAAGTTCAGACTGAAAAGCAATTGTCTTTTTAAAATAGTATTTCTTGGTAACATTTTAAACATAGTTTTAGGAAGATACTAACATGAGCGAATATAATTGTAAACCAAAGAATAGAATTCCCTATTTATTTTCTAAGAAAATCCAAGTATTACTTTCTTATCTGTAAAAAATTAACTAAAATGTTTGTAAAAATATAATTAAACTTTAGGTTATGATTCCAACTTAGAGAACAAAGATTTAATGTTTTAATCACTTTTTTAATTCGATAACAGTCAATTACGTACCTTTATTTTCACCAATAGAGTCCCCCCAAACCCACTAAATCTAGAATCAAATTAATCGTATTATAATACATTCAACGTTATCAGAATATAATTTGTTCAATTAAAAAAATCGTTATATTCTAATTCATAAGGCGAAATAAGTCCGGAAATGTATTAATAATAAGTTAATATAATTATTAGTTCTTTGAACTTTTCCAGCTGTATATTTTTACCCGTCTTAATGGGACCGTTAACACTTATTATGTTTTCTTAGCTGTCAATTAAGGACTATACTAGAATTGGCTCCTTTGTTTTTATACGAAGGCTATTTTTTCTCAGGGTCCGAAATGAAACCAACAGTGAAACTTCGATGACAATGTGCACAGATATGTTGCGCAATGTCTCTAGTATGTCCATCGGTAGTGCCAGTTCCCAGTTGTCAGTTCTGAGCATGCTGTGAGCTTGTATACATACCTAGAACAAGTCTGCTGCCAAGAGTGAAGTGCGGGTTGCCATTTGATTTCTGCATGCTGAAGGGTACAATGCTGCCGAAATTCATCGATGAATTAGTAATATGTACTTTAAAACTTTCATGAATGACAATGCGCGTTCGCATATTGCAGTTGCAAGGGACTTTTTGATTGCTAGTCACACAGCCCGAACTTTGCTCCCGTCGATTTCCACTTCTTTGTTCACATGAAACGTTGGCTAGGAAGACAGAAGTTTGGCTCAGGCAGCAAGCTGCAGAGCAGTATGAGGAATTTGCTATAAGCACAGGTGGCTGCGTTCTATGACGAGGGTATAGAAAAGTTGGTACCATACTAAGATAAATGCCTCAGTTGGCACGACGACTAACGACTATGTAGAGAAGTAACTTGAAGGTGTATCCAAATGTTCCAAATAAAATAATTTTGATTTTCACTGTAGTTTTCATTTTGCGACCGATCGGACCTTGAAAAAAAATATCCTATATGCATACACCATGACCATATTTTAAGACTACGTACTATTCCTTCCTTATAGACATTGCCACACAAACAATACTACCAAAATTTAGAGGTTTGATCAATTTGACTAATGTGATGAAATACGTCACTCATCAGTGTGATAAAATCTTATTACAATGAATATACGTCAGTCTTTATTTTACACTCATAGCGCTTCTTTCGGTGAAATTAAAGAAGCACGAACCCGCAGTCACATAAATGACTGATTCGAGAATATTCTCAATGCTTCTTTTCAGTATTAATCTGTTAGCGTAGTGGAAATTTGATGAATGAACCATCTATTTAAATACCTTTTTTGACATCTGATTGTGGATAACAATTACATTACAGGTATTTCTTAAGGCCGGTAACGTAACTTTAAGGGACACCAATTAAAAATAAACCCAAATAATTCCAATTTTCTCAATCGCACATCAAAATCCAAACATCATAGTATTTTTTCGATTAAATACCATGTTTCAATTTAGAATTATCCGAATTCTTTTTATTTTCATTTAAAACTAACTATTGTTTTACAAAATTCTCATATCGATTAAAATTGTTCTTAGGATATTTTTTTACATCTTAGAGGAAATGAGTTTATTTGATTATATAAATTAAAGTCACTTTGAATAATTTGGAAAAAGATTCAAATAAATAAAAACTGTTTTTATCGTGCCACAATAGAAGAAACATTTACATTAAATTGATGAGAATATTCACATATCCCCTGTCGCTTCTAATACTTCTTAAGTCATAGCGATTCTTTTTACTTTCAGATATATATCATTGCATTCTAATAATTAATATATAATATAATTTAAAAGGTAATCAATAGTTTTATTGCATCAACATTATACTCGCGTATTCAAGATGGTAAGGTAATAGGAGTCCTGATCATAAATGGAGATATATTTAATATTTTATAAATGTATATACATCAAATGGGAAAATTACCTTTCATTCTTTTTTATATTGATCGATATTTGACTTATTTTCTTCATAAAAAGAAATCAAAAGAAAAAGTAGAAATTAAACTCAAATAATGAAAACAAGTTAATTAGAAGTAAAATTAATTTATTGAGGCATTTCGTAACTATTTTCATTAAAACTGGGATATATATATATATAGAGAGAGAGTTTATATATATATAAACTTTCTCTCTCTATATGTATAAAGACATAATGCGAATTTAGAATAAACCTCCGACTATAGAGGCCGCTGCCTCTGCTAGTGAAGGGAGCTTGTGAAACGTCTTAATTAAATGTGTTAAATGTCAAGAATTGACTTTATAATTAGAATGATTAGTAACATAGGCCAAACTCCCTCATCTCCATCCCTATATATATATATATAGTATTTCATTAAATAAGCTAATTTAAAAATTAAGCTAATCTTCATAGATTTAAGAATCAAATCATGATTTTACCTAATGTATTTCAAGTTTGCATGCATACCCAGGAGAATCATTTCCCACCCTTAAGAACATATAATGTACTTCTGACACAGCGGAAAATTACATATATTTTATCTTTACTTGATATTCTGATTACATATATTTTATCTTTACTTGATATTCTGAGAATTTGCTATTTTTCAGTTTTTGATATACATAACAAAAAGCAGTAATATATTATTTGTTACGCATTTATCATAAGGAAAATATGTATGATGTATACATGCAAACATAATCTCAAACAACTAATACAATCTTCAGTTGTTTTTTTTTCATAATTTGTTTTAAATTAAGCTAAGTAAATAATTATTTTAAAGTTCTTCTAATGATATTGTATAGTAGTTAGAGATCTAAAAGTCTTTCAGCTTTGATTGGTAGTTCCTAGAAAAGAGTTTACGACTATGCTTCAAGTTATTTGTTACATTTATTTTGAAACATATATTCTCGAAAGGAAGAAATATATTCTTTGATCACCCAATGAATTACTTTATTTTTCTCATGAATAATGATTCTTATTTTTTCTTGCAATGCAAAAAAATTACAAATATGCTTTATTTTTTTTTTTTCAGATAACACTTACTCGAAATTCTCTGTCGCTCCAAGTGAGCACTTTTTGGAAGTCTACTCTCTTTGGTATTAGTGTTCCTCATCAATTCATAGCTTGCATCTAGAAAGAAAAAGAATTTCTTACTAGTTATTTTCGACAAGAGCTAAGGAACGAGATTTTGATCAGGAGAGAGGAAATTAATTTAAAGACAAGGATTCTAATAAATACGTTCTTTTAAAATTCAAAATGACTGTTTCTTCACGTTGCTTTAGCTTTAGTTAATGGCGTTAATCTGTAGCTTTAGCTAATGGTGATGGACTCAATATGTTTACAAAACTGAAAGTGAAAATCATCATTATTTATCATTTTGCAAGATATACGTGATTGTTCTGAATATACTTATGTACACATTTATTGATTCGAATTCAGTCTAATATGTTTTTGTAGATATGGGTCTCGAGATATTATTTATAACACGAAGGATTCTGCCAGATGTTTATTTTTTGTAATTGTAGAAATAATTATTCTAATTGTATGCTTATACAGACATCTAAGTTACATTATAAAACACCGCTATTTCAAATTACAGTTAATATAACAAGTTATATGGCTGAAGTTGCAAAAATAATTTGATGATAAAGTAACTATTTATTGACTTTATTTTAAGACAAATCTCAAATTCATAAATATTACTTATTTACTCAAATATTTGGCAATTTTATTAAGATTAACTTGTAATACTAAGATTTTTTTACGAGTAACACTCAAGTTTTATTTAAGGATATTATTAAATGTATTTCTCGTTCATATTGTAATTTTTCTTATGTATTAAGGTAAAATAATATTACGTTTTTTAAAAAAAATCATACGTTTGCATATACATAAAGTTTTTCATTAAAATCGCTACAGAGGTTGAAAAAAAGGCTGTATTTTCCTAATAACTTAAAATTGTGTACATCCAAACTTTTCTTGCGTTATAAATACATACATTTTACGCTGCAATATACATTTCAAGAAAGTTTTTAACATTTAATATACTTTTAATTATGATTCAAACTTTTTTTAAAGAAAATTTCCCATTTTATTACATTCACTTGTGCATGAACGCTTAAAGATTTGAATTTTTTTATTTCACTTTTTGTCTACAAAGATTTCAGAGTTGTAAAAGTTCATTTTTATGTGTTGAAACATTTACGCTATTCCTTATCAAAAACTGTTTAATTCACAATCATTTAAATCTTTTAAAAGTTCATTTTAAAAAATGTAAAATTAACTGATAAATTTCTGAAGAAAGTTTTATTTCCTGAAAGAAACTAAATGTGAATTTTGAATAACAGAAATTCATTCGAGTATTAAATAAAAATTAAATTTATTTATGCTTGCTCTGATATCGCCAGAAAATTACACATTTCTAAGAAATTTAAATAAGAAAATTTAATTGCATAATTTATTATTATAATTTCAGGAAGTATACAATTATGCATATATCTAAATCTTCAACGTTTATCCACTAAAGTATTATATCTATAAAGTTTGTGAAATTATGCAATTCAATTTATTACTATTTTCTTATGAAATTTGAAAAATAAATAATTTTTCAAAATAATTAATGTAATGGGTAACAGAAACACTAAAATCATTCAAACTTACCAATGACCGAATCATTGCTTATTATTAGGAATATGTTAATATGTTTCAAAGAAATATATATCGTAACAATTGCATAAAAATATTAAATCTAAGAATTATTTATCTTAAAATACACGTATAGTATTTCATAAAAGCAAGGGAGAAAAATAAGCTTTTATCTCTGAAAATACTTTTGTTTACGGTGTTTAGTAGCATTTGAAACAATGAAAATATCAATTCTTGCAATTTAAAAACAGTGAAACATAATAGCTTAAATGTATAAATAAAATTAGCTTGTTATTACCATTTTTAAAATTAATTCTGCATAATCTAGCACTATATGGTACTGCGTATTTTTTTTATCTTTTGTATAAGTTATCTGTAGAAAGATATAGTGTTGAAAAATTTCTTATTAATTTTGAGGATTTATTATGAAGCAATTGCTATGAATACAGTATTCTTCCCATAATCCAGCACTTCACTTTTCCGATCCTGCTAGAATTCCGATATTTTTTCGCAAGTAGACATAGCATTACTTTTCTTGTTCAATGACCGTTTGTGGAGTGAAAGTTCACCAACGGTTTTCAACTTGTTCTGTGGCAAAATAATGACTTTAAATTCTTATCAGTTCCCTAATGAGCAATATTTCATCAGAGTAATTTTTTGTTTATGCGCAGTGCTATGGTTAAAAAATTTATGTACAGTGTAAACGTAAACAAAAAAAAATATCTATACTTTAGTTAGTCTGGGTAAAGAATATGGTTTTTCACTTCTACATTCGTGGGTAAAGTGGATAAACTTGTCGATACAATTGGTAATGTTCTAACAGCTGATGACATAACCGAGTGGCTGACCGGTGATGAAGAAAATAACCAATTTTTGACGGACGATGACTAAACAAAGGATGTGATTTCATGGAAGAGGATTGAAGGAGAGAGAAGTGATGATAGAGCGGTTAAAACAATGCCTCACAGCGCAAACATTGATTCCTTTACCACACGCATTACTTGGGCAAAAGGAAATGGTATCTCTGCAAGTGACGCTCTTTTATTGAAGCGATTTCAAGAACAAGAAGCGTTTGAAAGTCACGTTTTGAGTGTTAAAAAAGAGGAAAATAGAAAACTGTCTTATGTTTTCTACTTCAATGAAATAATGTAAATTGTGAATACAAAACAGTATAGTTTTATAATTTTAGTTATTTTGACATGTTATATATTTATACCGTATTGTGTTTTATACAATAATATGTAGCATTTTCTGTCTGTATACCGTTTTACTGTGATATTGTACTAAATATTTCCCGACATTTTTCGTTACCTATCAGTACTCTGTTCCGATATATCTGCCAGATTACTGGGAATACTGTGTATTGAATCAAAAGGCTATGATTAAGCTTGAAATGAAAATGATACATGAAATACGAGTAGCTATGATTATTTTTTCTAGGAGTTTAGTTAGGAAAAGTTGCAAATGTTATTAGCCCATCCATTTTAACAGTTCAAGAAAGTCCACACAATTTCATTCTTTTTTCTTTTCATGTAACTATTTTAATAAGTTACAAAAGATTTAATGTATACACTTAACATAAACAAATGTAAAATTTGTGTTTAGCTAATAAAAATATCATATAACAAAACAAAAAAAGCATCCATTACAAAAGGTATTATTTATGTTAAAGTGAACCTATTCTAAATGTCTTCTATTGTGCTTAAGTATGTACAATGCAATAGATATTGCTCACTTCCTTAGGCTGTATGTTATATTTTGTTATTTTACTGTAACTTTAGTTTATCATAAAAGAAAAAAGTTCTCTTGGATAAAAAATCATGCGAATAATATAATGAATAGTCACTACGAATTACATAACATCGTAATACAGAGATATAAGGTTACTTATGGGCTAATTAATATTATGAATATAAATAAAATAAATTAGTGCAAGTATAATAAACAACATATATAAAAATTGTGCAAAAGCTTTTGTTAAATTAAATATATTACATACATTTACCTTTGATCCGCACTTCTTCGTATGTTTCTCGGTATGTTGTATCCGTGTCATCCTTATCTGCCCCAAAATAATTAAGATCAAAACAATTAATTTGTTGTAACCTCTTTTTAAGGCCACAATATGAAATTACATTTATTATGCAAAATATATAAATTAAAACAACTGACTATTAGAGATAAATATGACAATAGATGTCTTTAAACAGTAAAATAATTTATTTTATTTCATGCATATCGTACGTACTTATACAAATACAACTCAGGGAAAATATATTTGTGTTTCACTACAACGTGATACCATATTGTGTAAAAATTTTGCATAACATAATATTTTTAAATTAAGAATTAAGTTATTCAATAAATTTAATAGTCCAAATTAAATGATAATGTTAATTATATCTTAAAGTATCACTTATTTTACCTTCATGATTAATGGTTAGGTAATTATTAACCATAATGTAAGCATGAACATTTCTGTCTGTAATGTTTTCTCTTTATTTAAATGCTTTTAATATAGCTGTTGTTACTGTAGAAAAGAAAGTTTAAAAAATCAGTTAACTGTAATTTTTTTTTAGAAAAAAGTATCTTGACACTTATTTTTTATAGATGCTATTTTTTTTTCCTAACAGAGAAAATAATGTATTATTTCTTAAAACATTTATTAAATTGAATATGATCATTAATATATAATTTTGAAATCACATTGCTTTCTCTTAGATTTTTTGTTCCCTGAGAATAACTTAAAATATTGTTGCAAAAAAATCTCTCAGATCTCTTATGTGTGTACGAGTGAAATTATTCTATGATGAAGGATAAAGCATATGTCAGCATATTCACAAATATTTAAGACAAGATGAACACAGGTAGCAAAACTTGGACAGATTAGCAAAAACATTGCACTTGTACTGATTAGCGACGCAACAGGATCAATGGCACATTTATAATAACAGTCCACCCCTTTTACTGACGCAGAATTCACCTGCATTTTATTTTAAAATACAGACAAATCTCCACAAGTAATACTCTCCCTTCCAAAGTAGAAATTGCCAAGTTTCTCTCCAACTCACCACAATGGTCGCCAAAGCATTCGTCAAGGTTAAGAAGTCATTGTTTAGGCTTTTCTTGGTTGATAGCCTCAGATAAAAATTAAAACACTAAAATTTACAATAATTGAATTCATTTTTTTAGTTAAATTTTGGCTAAGTTGTTACCATCGAACGATTTTAAGTTGAAACACCTATTACAATTAAAGTCATACAAAAAATTATATTTAGAAGAATCAATAAATGTCTGTATCTGGAAATACTAATAATCTGATTGATACAGAACCTAATGCTTAGTTGACGGTAGAATATACTGCTAAATTTAAATATTGCTGTGCTAAGAATAAGATTAAGGTTCACAAAATGTTTCATAACTTAGAAGTCTTTTCGTTGGCAAGCTACATATGTGGAAAGTGAAATACTAAATCTCATTAAGGAACCACTGATTAAAATTACTGAATATATATGTTATATTAAGTTAACATTTTAGTGGAATGACGTTGGAGTTCGCATACCATTATGGGCGATATCTCCATGTCAGAATTATTTTTTCTTATAAAAATTTTATATTTGCAATAAAGAAAAATTGAATTGAAAATATAATGCAAAATTAAAATATCTAAAGTGTGTATTGATTCAGTGTAATAAAATTTAAAGTTAACGTGGGGATAAAGAGAGGACATGGTTGAGAGAGATAATCTTACACGGAAGTGAACAAACATCAAAAGTAGCAATGATAATAGCTTGTTTCTGAATGACCAAGCTTTGTTGAGATGACTTTTGCTGGACCGAAGAGAGAATACCAAATCCACGCTTTCGACAGAGTCAAAGTGAAATTTTAAATTTTGCAACGATTTTACAGAAGTAATTTAATTTTGGTTAATTTGATATCCGATTAGAGAAATGGTCTGGGAGCCTGGAAATTTTTCCCGGTAGACCTGGGCACACAAACATTAAAATTACTGTTTTTGAATGGAAATAAATTAAAATTAAGGAGCCGAAGAATCTTCTCTCAACGCTGTAATACTATTGAATTGTATGGGAATATTAATTAAATGGAAATTTACTTGCATAAGGAGAATGCAAGTAAAATGTAGCCATTATTGATGGAATTTCATAAAGTGGAATTGAAAATACTTTTAGCTTGATCAAAAAGAAGCAAAACCTCTTTTAATCACTTCGTATCTCAAGTGATACGAAGTGAGTGAGTTGAGTGACTTCGTATCTCAAGTGATTCCCGAGTTCAAACCGAAGTCTTTGATTCTTTAATTTGGCTAAAAATTGTTTTCACTTGTAATGGAAATATTTAACATGCATCACCTGTTCAACATGATCGTCTTTAGAAGAATGAGACCTGAACATATTATACCCAAAAGATGAGAATACTCTTTAGTAGGCGAGAACTGCTTAGTTGCAATATCGAGGTGTCTTAAAAGTTTGTTTGGCCTTTATATTTTTAATTATGACGTTGCCTAAAAACTCGATGAAAATTCAAGTTAAAAACCTATTACACTATTACTTTTAAACTATATAATGCTATGTAATTGTTATATCTAGGTATACATGGACATTTAAAATTGACGCAAGCATTAGTAACTACCGAGTTGAAAACCAGAAATTTAAAAATCTTAGCCAAGACAGTCGCCAAAAAAGAAATGGGCGACCCTTAATAGCTTTCACAACTCTCATCACAGCTGAATATTGTTGGTATCAATGCTAATGGCTCATAATATAACTAAATTATAATGTAAATTTGTTGATTAAACAACTTATGTAACACTTATTTAACTTCTAAAATTGATTTTTCCTATTACAGAATTAGATTTCTTTTTTCGCGCATCTGATTTCTTATCTCAAATTTAGGTCATATTTCAAATTAGGTAAAATTTTGTGCGGGGGGACTTTCAATTATGGTGGTATAAAAATATCAAACATCAAATGATTGTCTCGAGGATTAAATGATAAACATTTTATCTATTCACACTTTTCAAAGCCTTTGCACTAAACAGCTCATTATATTTTCTCAATTGGAATAAAGCTAAAATTGGGAAAACGTAATATTGTGAAAGTTATTAAATAAGAAATGTAGTTGCGAGTAGTCTTGGTCGTTTGCTCTTGATCAGCGTTGTTTACATCGAGTCGTGAGTTGGAGTCCTGATGCCATTCAAGACCACCGTTTCGAGTGCCATTCAAGACACGTTAAAACTGTCGATGCATCAAGCTCTCCGGTTGCTGTGGTGTGTAAATTTGGAGAAGGGGTACCAGCTGAGGTGTCGTCCTCGTCACTTGACCGAGTTTCAAAACTGAAGGGTCAATAGTCTCATGTTGCTTCGAAGTGCTCCGTTAATAAAGAATAAATCAATCAAAATATACAGTTACAAAGTAAAGTGAATTGTAAGAAATCAAAATTATGTATATTTGGGTTCCTATTGGCTTGAAATCCTAAATTCAACTGTAAACATAATTTCTTTTAATAATTCAAAAAATATTCAAGGTCAAAACTTGAACGGAATGGAAATCGTGGATACTTAACGGGGCCTAAAACTAGTGCACAATATATCATTCCACTTGTCAAGCGGTTTTCAAGGGGAAAAAATGAAAAACTTTATAAATTATTTGCATAGAAGTATCTAATATACAGCTTCTTTACGGATTTCTTCATTAACACCTTGAACTAACGATAAGAAAAAAATTTGGAACAGCATACTTTAAGATTATTTTCTTTCTAATTCTACAAAATGCAAATTTTATAATGGAAAAAAAGAAATTTTAATAGTTAATTAACTGTGCTTATTAAGTTAATACATTAACATTACAATTTAGTTTTTATTGAGACGTAAATTTTGATATCAATTTTATTCAGGTATGATGCAAATTGCAAAAGTCAAGGGTTTCCTATTTAAATGTTACTGAAAGTTAGCTAAATAACATATATGTAAATAAGTAACGGCTTTTAAATCTACGCTCGTTGCCCGAAAGTTAAATTGTTGAGCATTACTTCAGGCGTCTACCTCGTCTTTTTACCTAGTTATTGCATTATTTAGCCTATTGTATAAAATAAAATTATCTTTGATGTGGAGGATATGTATAGTTGGAAATGCTTTTCTAAAAGTAAATGAATGATATGTTGTAGCTATTAATTAAGGGATTGAATACTGTAGCGTTGTTGATAGAGAATGGATGCGTAATCAACATGTAGCAGGTTTATTCTCAACTTTCGTATTCTCACATATTGAGACCATCTTTTGGCAGTCGCTGAGTCTCTCTCTCTCTCTTTCTCTCTCTCTCTCTCTCTCTGTATATATATATATATATATATATATATATATGTGTGTGTGTGTGTGTGTGTGTAATGAATTCTCTTAAATTTTATTCAACTTCTTAATTTTTCCTATTCTTGAGCTATCACAGTAAAGAGTTCATTTTTATTTCCTGATAATATTCCAACTTAGCTTTTAATGTATGTAATCACGTGCTTTTAAAATCTGCTAAGTCAGCTAATCCCATGCTTCAAAGAAGGGATAATCTCGACGAGACTATCTGTCAACAACTAAGATCCCCAGAAATCCCTATATCCAATACCACATGATATGAAGAAATCCTTGCAAATAAATTCCAAGCAAAAAAAATTCCCTTCTCTTTCACTTTAGCTACGACGCTGAAACGACGCCCAGGTATGTTCAAATGCAAATATTATTTTTTCTTCTGTAGCCACAGAGGCTGATCGACGCACCTGGATTTCTTTATATTTTGTAACTAATATTGCTCATCTGCTTTACCTACGGAAGCAAATACCGCTTTCTTGATGTTACATTATCTCACTCTGTCTCTCATTTTTAATAAGAAATAAATAAACTTTACTTGGAGAACTAGAATTATTTTTCCTGCCATGAGACATTAATAAAAATCGTAACGTCATTTTTCCTCATCCATTATAATTCATATATATTGTAATATATTTTGGATGTGTACGAGTCAAATCAAATTAAACTAGGAGGATTACTATAAATGGCACTTTATTCACAAATCCTGGACACAAGTAACAAAGCTTGGACAATAACAGCACAAACATGAATCACAGCACTTGTAAAAATTATTCTTATAGGTAAAGGGGAAAAAAACCAACACTTACAATGACTGTCAGAATTGTATCAGCAACGTTTAAACCAGTACCTTACTAATTCATACAACAGACAAACCTCTACAGTAATACCATACACTTCTAAGGATGGCTCCAGTCCTTCCTCAAATTCCCTCGGCCACGCAGCCATCAGTTCCTCGGTAAATCCTCTCGTCCAAATGCCGATCCCTTCCCGATTGATTTCCCATGCAGACTCCAGACCGACTGGCTGATTCAGGTTCTCGGCGTATTTATACCTGTTCCGGCCAGGTATGATGTCACACCGAAAATTTAGGAAAAGTCATGTCCACTATTTAAACCGAAACAAATTAATATTAAAATTTCCATGGCTAATAAAAACTTGAGTAACTTAATTAGTTAAACAATACTTACATTTTAAATACTGAAAAATAATTGGTAAAATCTTTTTTGTCCAAAGTGTCGTACAAAAAGCGAGATATCCAGTATTCCAGCGAAAAACAGGGTTAAATCACTTTTTAGCATGCTGCTTGGCGCTATTTTCTAAATCGCCCCGAAATGGCGTGAAACGCGGACTTATCAGAAGAAATGGTTAAGTTACTAGAAGAAAAGTTACCAGTTCGGTAATTTATCACCAAAATACATTTTTCGACGCCATGCAGCACTCTAAAATAGTATTCAAAAACAATTTATCCCTTGAGACATACTTCCAGTGAGAAGTGAGTTTGGACATTATTAAATCGGTAACATAATCTAAATATTTTGAGACAAAAACTTTTCACATTAACACGCCATGAATAAAAAAAAAAAAAAACATAAGTTCAACTCGGGAGTCGATATCGTCTTCTGACCTTAATAATATAAATCTAAAAACTTAGATTAATGTCCCTTTTAATTTAATAGAATAAACGTAGCACGCGGTTTGGTAATACTTTATCATCAAAATACTATAAATTAATTTAAAGCCTTGATAATATTTTTAAAAACTTTTTTTTCCTTAAATTACTTTTATTACATCTGGCATTTAGCAATCGCTCGTTTCTAACACGAACTAGATTTATTTATAATCTTTAAATTCGATGTGTGTATAGCAGGCCAGAAGACAAAATGATTATTCAGGGAATCTACACATTTTGATTAAATTAATCGATTTTTAGCCTGTTCGCACTTACTCCATGAAGGTCAAAGGCTTTTTCTGCAATGTCGACTGATTCATGGCCAAACCCACAAGCTACAGAATGCCCGACGGACAGATCTTTTGAATTGAAGATTTCGCCTCGACGCAAGTCACTTGACGCTGAGTTGTACGGTTTAGGGAAAACACTGAGACATCTTCAACCTCCTGGTGGTCCAGAGAACGGTATTTTTGATGCTTTTCGAGAGCCACACGTGGCAACTCCCAGGAAAAATGTGAATAATTACACTCAATCATTCGTTTTTTCATCGCCTGAAACATCTCCTCCGCGACCTGTTACCCCGTTCAAGGAAACAACTTATTATAAACTATTCGCTATGTCGCCACCTCCAATTAAAGCACGGAGGAACAATTGGACTCATTCTACAGTATTCGATTATAATACTACAACTTCAAAGAATAAGGTGAAAAATTTCATAAAAAAGAATCCCATAACGGGAGAAGAGTGTCCAAGTAGAGACCCAGTAAAATGTTTAAAAGTTATCAAAAAAAGGAATCCAATTACTTTTGAGGGAGTTTATGAAAGAATTATCCCGTCAAGATGCAAGCAACCACCAGGGGGAAGAACATCTATTATGTTAGATTATCACGAATAATGGAAACTTTAATAGCTTTATCAACTGTATTCCACATGGAAAACCAGTTATGTATATCAGTTGAGGCAATAGTCAATAGTTTAAATGTCACATAAAAATTGCAATCCTTAATAAGACATCTGGAATTTAATATACACTTCATCACCATTCTCTTCCATGGATATCATGTTAAAAATGTTCAATTTACTTTTTTAATTTTAAACTTCCGTATAATATTCATACTATTTTTCTTTTAAAAATGAATAACTCACTAATACCAAAATTGCAAACTTTATGTATTACCTTCAAGTATATTCAAATATATATTGCAATATTATTCACATAGGAATCAAATAATCTAACATTATGAGTTGCGAAAATAAGTTTCGATGAAAATATGCATAACAATGGTTTGACCTTAAGGACCATCTGATTGATATGCATATAAAAGTCCGGCCTAGAGGCTGTATACACTCGGATGGCAAGCTCAGTTTTTCTCGCCAACTTAATATATGAAGCAATATAGCGATCCGTATACACGAAATTTGGGAACGACAAAAAATATAAAATGGCGATAATCTGGGTGTATGATGCATTTGGTCTAAAAGTCATAGAATTAAATAGTCCGTTATTGTATCAAATATACATTTATTTTTAAATATATTACTCGAAAAAATAATTAATGGTTTGATTATTTTTTTAAATGACACATTATTAAATTGAAATAATGCTGTTGAAAACCCTGATTAAAATTAAGAAAACGGCAAATGGCAAGAATCACTTTCCTAATTTTGTCCACCTTACGGTCTTTAAAATTTTATCACTCTAATATTTATTACAATTGCAATAGTACTCCTACCCTGTAAAGTGAGGAAAATTTTAATCCATAATTTGGCGATATTTTCATATGTTGTGCGTGAATCTTACTAAGACACTGTTTACAAAAAATGCATACTTTTACACAAAAACTCGATATTTTATTCCTTTGTAAATTATATATTATAATACGAAAGATGTAGTGTATTACAGTACAATAAGATCGTATTTTTCTTGCTAACTTATGTGTGCATTTAGAATTAACATGGCAATCGAAATGCACAAAATTTGGCAAAAAAGTCTCATCGCCAAGCAACCGTGCCAATACGGATATATATATTGCTTTAGATCTTTATAAATATTGCCGATGAGAAGCTGTTTGTCGTAAGTAATAATAATACACAGTGTAAAGAGCTCTTTTCATCTGTCAAAATTTTTTGATTAAATTTATTAGTAAAATTTGCTTAGATAATATACTTCCGGAAGCAAGTACGGCATTTTAGCCAAGTTTGAAGATTTTCACTGTTTTGTGGCGTCACTTAGTATATCATGGCAAACTTAAAGAGAAAGTTTCTAGTTGCATTGCCAAAAAAAAAGACGCCAACCCATGGAAATATCCAACATATTTTTTTTAGATCTTATAAAATCTCTCGAAGTACATTTCAACAATACGTTTTCAAATTTATTCATAAGTTAGTTGGATTTTAATTTAGTTAAAATTTTATTAATGTCACACTAGAAGGAACACTAGGGCTATTGGCGACTGACCTCGTGATTTTGAACCTCGGTCAAGTGACGAGGACGACACCTGAGCTGGCATCCCCTCTCCTAACTTCCACACCACGCCTTCGGCAGGACTTTCAACCTCGACAGATTTAACGTGCATCAGCCCCGGCTACATGGCGGGTCTTTGGCAGCCAAGGATCGAACCAGCAACTGAACGAAAACCGCTGGTCACGAATCCGAAACCATGACCACTATAAGTTAGATGGAATAGCGCTAATAAAACACCATTTAACATATTGACAAATGAATTGTTACACATACTATGAAAGAAGTTTTAGATCCGCACTATCGTATATACATATCGAAACGTTATCAAAGTACAGCAATGTTGTTTGTGATAAAGCAATAAAAATTAGCAAATCCACACTTTAACAGTCGAGAACGTTTTTCTATATCAATTAAACTTCTGGTGAGAGAGTATCACCATCAACTATTAATTATTTAATTTGAAGGAAGCGTTTGTGAAGCTACTTACTTATTTTCGAATTATTTCACTATTCAAAATTGATGCTATGTATTTAAGTTATAAGAGAGAATCTGGTCTGTCGTTTGAGTATGATATAATACTATTTAGGTAGGAATTGAAAATAAAACTACAGAAACACCCTACACTCTATACTACACGAGATCAGTGCTGTAGTTACATTATCATTGATAAATTCCAGATAATCGGTTATTATTCTTATAAAGAAATAATAGCTGATTATCTGGAATGATAATCATGGTTGCTAATCTATAAAAAAAAAATTTAAATAATAATCCCATAGTAACATATATTGTGACTAAAAACTTATTTTACGCTTTTTTACAATTGTTGTTGAACAAATGTACAAATTCTAATAAAATTTCACCCCAATTCCTTCAGACAGGATGGATATCTCTGTAAAAATAAATTCGTAAGAATTATGACAAGTATGTGATTCTCTTCCAGACATTGCATATTTTATTCCAATTTTTGCATCTGAAGTTTGAACCTATAGAGAAGTATAAGTAGTTTGATGGTCAAAATAATATGATAAACATTTCAAGGGATTTCTAAAAGCATTATGGTGTCGATTTCCATAATCACAGAATTATTGTATACAAATTATTAACAAAAATTATGTATTATAGCTGTAAAACAGTGAAAGGTGAGGTTTATGGAGCAAAAACCAAATTTGGCTATGCTGCACGAAAAATATGCATCTTTGATCTAGATGTTAGGAAAAAAGAAAAACGTAAAAATCGGTTTAAAAGAATAAAGGTAGAAAATAGCAAAGGATCGCTAGGGTAATCCAGGAACACATTATTCGTGTACACCAAAGACAGTAAACCTCATAAGGAAGAAAAAGGTAACAAAGATACCTCGGAGTTATAATGCTCGTACCTAAAGAAGGTAGATCCCTGAGGGGAGGAATATAGCTCCAAACACATGGATTCTTCTTAATTACCACTTTGTTCTTTACTCTATAATTATTGCATTTTTTCAGCGTGTCTATTATATAGTGCGCGATTCGTTTAAAGGTACATAATTCATTTAATAGAACTTATTGCTTTATTGAAAAATAGCACCAATGACACATAAAAATCAATGATCTAGGATCTGAAAAAAAATCATCCATTATCAAAATATGCATTTTACAGAAATTTTTACTACAATATGGATAAGAAAGACGAAATGTTGTTAAAAATTTTCTGATTTGTTTCATACTAAGCTTGAAAATTCTATATACAAAAAAAAATTATGTAATAGATCCTTAGTAGGAGTAAAACGTGTCATGAAAATGCTACTGTTATATTTGGACGCATATGTTTAATTCTAAAATATTGTAAAACAAGGACTTTAAAATATGAAATCTACTTTTAGAAATATTTGTTAGATTTTTCTAATATCACTCATCAATTTTAATATTAAAATTGACTTTAACTTGTATTCTTATATGCTTAAAATAGAATATTGGTTTTTCTAAAGAGACTGCAATAATAATTATTCTGCGGAAACCATTGAATAATATTACAGATTACATACTAATATTAAAGATTATACAGTAAAATTACTTGTACATAAAATAAATTTTGTTGCACTCATGTGTTGCAGAATAGGTTATTTAGTGGTGAAAAAGTAATTAAACAATGCTACAATTATGATATATTTCTCCAATCTGGGGCAATGTGGTAACCTTGGCTAAAATTAAAATAAACTTTGCAACCGCAAATAGACTTTGTGGTATTCTTGACAGAAATCGCTTTGAAAATACGGCTAATGAACTATTTGATTATGCTTTATACAAGGTGTTTCGAAACTTATGGGCAAAAATTTAAAGTGTGATTGAAAACATTTAAACTAGTTCTTTTCACCATTTAATGATTGGTGAAAAGCAAGCGGTGAACCATTAAATGACGTTGTAATGGAAAGCACAAAGCGCGAGTTTTCTTACATACCATCATTTCTACCGTGGATTTCAGGCGGCATGGAAGTAATCAGGAAAAGATGTACATGCATTTTATGTGTGGTATTGCAAATAGTAATACTCTGGAAGCCGAAAGACTATACAGGCAGCACTTCCAAAGAAGACACGTGTCACACCGAAAAATATCCTCTCCACCTTACATCGTATGGTAAAAATTGCTCTTTTATATGTTTTCGTTCCCCTTTAAATTTTAAGTGTTTCGAAATATCTTATTTGTTATGAATCTACTTATAAGAGATAACTAGTATAATCACGATAAAAATAAAAATTAATTATTTGCTTTGGAAGAAATTGCAGTTTGATTTTGAAAGGGCTTAATTAATATGAAAAATATTTATACGTTTAGAACAAAATCGAAATTGAAATTTGGTTTAAAAAAAATTCATATTTTTGATGGTTGTGGAGTGTAAATCAGCTTAAAAACGTAATTGGTGATAATGAAAGGATTTATTAACTTTTAATGCGCTAATTCAATAAGTTTGTTAATCAGTACTTAACAGAATTAAATTTTATCATCTAGCATTTTTTTTTCTTTTTTGTTAAATAATAATCATTCTTCCACAAAGGCACTAAATTTCACAAACTATATAAAAATAAAATTAACAAAAGGTTTTGTTTAAGTTTGAAAGAAACCCATGTTCTCAAAACTCAATTTTTACTGGTCAAAACACCAGTAAAAAAACGAGTTTCTTGAACTTAGATTTTTTTTTTTCAAACTTCACACTTTTGCGTAAGATAATTTTGTTTACCTTAAATTTTAAGAGCAAAAGGGAACGGTAGTCAAATTGGATTTATTCAATAATTAGTTTTAATAATTTATTTTAATATTTTACGTTTATTAAATTTATCATCCAAAATAAATATGTGTAAAAGTTTTAGCTGAATCAAGCATTATGTTAATCAATTAAGCTACATGTAATTAAAATTAAAGCAAGCGATAAAATAATTAAGCAACGGATTTGGCGACCATTTGGCGTCTTGGCAGGAAACTTGGAGTAAAATTTAATTCTTTAAATAATTAGTTTTAATCAATTAATTTTTATTAATTATAAATAAATTATTGTTTTGCCATCAAAAACAATCCTGTATAAGAAATTTCAGCTCAATTTAGTGATTTAAAATGTGAGGATGAGGCTTTTAAAGTCTTAACCCAGACAAAGTTACAATGTGAGTTTAAAAAAACACATTAAAAATCCAAATATATTTTGTGAATCCCTGGAGATAATTTTGTTTTGTTCTATTGCTTAAGGATAAACAATAATATTATTATTAACAGTGTATCGGAACAGTCTAATCTGGTGATTAATGTGATTGTGGAATTAACGATGCATTTAGAAGCAATATAATGGCTATTGTAGCCGCTCCAAGTAATTTGAACATCTTTCAAGTGACGAGAATGGTACCTGAGCTGGCACCTCCCTTTTCAAAGTTAAACACCAAGAGGACGGGAGGATTTGGGACCTCTATCAGATTTAACGTGTATCAGCTCCGCTACACGGTGAGTTTTCAGTGACATCAGAACTCGACCCACGACTCGACGGGAACAACGCGTCAACCATAAACACTAAGCTACCACTGTCATAATTCGAACAGAGATAATAATTAACTTGGAGAAAATAAACTTTTTTTTTAATATGAAAAAACGTTGCAAAGCTTTATTTTCTATTCTTAAACCATTTTAAATGCTGAATAAAAAAAAATGTCTTTTTTTTTCTTTTCTATAATTAGAATATTTTTCTCTTTCTCTCTCTTGACTTACATTTCTTTATTCCTATTTACCTAGAATTAATGTGAAACTGAAATTAATTTATTTTAAGCTCTTCAACCTCCATCAAAACGTTTTGTGATTCAAATGTTAATGCATGAAATTTCAATGGAACAAAAATATTATTTTGTATATGAAATCACGCAAGTCTTATGAGTAAATGAATTGAGGAATAAATAATAGAATTTTATAAACATTAATTTCTGGTTTGAATGGAAACGCACTTTATTTCGAACGTTCAATTCACATTTTACCTAAATATCACGTACATAAGCTTCGTACAATGAAATACTGTAAAATATGGAAGTGAAATATCCATTCATCACGAATCACCGTAATAGGATTTAAATGTAGGTCTTAAGAGCCTTTAATTCTGCAAAATTTGTAGTATATTTATTATTCTTATAAAATTTGCAGGAATTGAAATTACTATACAGTTCATTGAACCGATAAAAAATTGCGGTAATAATGTATATAAGCAATGCTACATTTTTTAAGTTGTAACAAACGTCAACACATTGAGGATGTTTCGTAAATAATTACTAAAAAAATTCATTATTATTATTCATTTCTAAGTATTTATCACATAACAATCATCATCAAATCTATAGTTTTGAGTTTAATGAGGTACTTCAATGAATGGTAAAGTCAAAACAACATGTTCGACGAAAATATTTGTAACTATGTTTCCGATGATAACACATCTTTTTTTCTTTAAGACAAATTATTTCAATTTACCATCTATATTTTTAGAATAAAAAGAAAAAAAAGAAAAGCATTCATAAATTTTAAAAAATTCCATTTTTCTTTTAAATTTTTAAAATTGGTTTTTTTTTCTCCCTTTGAAGTTCCAGTTTGACATTGAGCTTTACGTTTGAGAACTAATTTTAGAATTTACACTAAAGCAATTCAGTTACAATCTTCTTTCACTGTGTACAATCTACACACATTCATTGAAGGACTCAAATAAATATCAACATATTATTTGTCAGGTCTTGAGAAACACCTGCTACACTAAAAAAACTATTTTCAAAATTTTTATTTTATAAAATTTTTTAAAAAACGCAACTCAGCAATAAAGGGTTGTAACTTCTATTTGATGTCTCTTTCTTAAAATTGGTATTTCTTTAATTCAGGTACCCTTGTTTTATTTTATTATTATGTACGTAACTGGGATAATATTGGGTCATGAAGCTCGCAAGTCCAACTCTCTTTCACAGATAAAGAGTCGTAGGTTTCAAAACCCGTTGACGACAAGGTTTATTTACAAGTTTCTTTAAATTATTCTCTGTTTTTCTTTATAATTTCTAAAACCGTTTAGAATATTCTTTACGTTTCCAGAGCAGTTCTCAGAAATATTCCACTTTGAGATATTAAGGCATACATTCTCAATCTTCGAGAGTCCATAGACAAGTGTAGCTGTTCTTAATATGTTAATAAACTCAATTTCGTATTTAGATATCTATTATGTCTTCAATCCAACATGATCACTCTCCAACATCAATGTGACAATATAAACACACCTCTTAAATCAGTGGTATATATTATAATACACAGTTCAGAAAATTAAGGATTTACACGAAGGACACGAAAAACACGAAGATTTAACACGAAGGATATATGAAAAATGTATTTTAAAATAAATCTATCACTTATTACTTAAAATAGTTAAGTTTAAATATTAATCTCATCCAACAATAAATAAATAAAATGTAAATGTTTCAATTTTTAGCAACAAATAACACCGGTAAAAAACGAGTTTTATGAATATGGTTTTTCTCTCAAACTTTACACTTTGCGTAACATAATTTTTTATATCTTAAATCTTAAGAGCAAAAGGGAACGTTGAATCAAATTGAATTTATTCAATAATTAGTTTTAGTTATTCGTTTTATTATTTGACGTTCATTAAATTTATCATCAAAACTAAATACTTATAATAATATATTCATATTAATAAAAAGGGCAATAATTAACAAAAGAGAGTTAAGGCATTGACCCCTTCATCTTGGCGACGGATTCGGTGACCATTTGGCGACTTGTCAAGAAACTCGGCATAAAATTTAATTCTTTAAATGATTAGTTTTTTAACGATTAAATTTTATTAACTACAGTTAAATTATCGTATTGTCATCCAAAACAATCGTGTATAGAAAATTTCAGTTCAGTTGAGTGCTTTAAAGTGTGAAAAAAAAGATTGCAAGGTTTTTACCTAGACATACAATGTGAGTAGAAGGAAACCCATTAAAAAGAAGATATTGATATTTCTACAGATATAATTTTTTCAATGTTTGAATGATGAATGATTTCTGCGAAAATATTTCAACTTTGGTTAAAGTAGTTAATTCTTCAGAATGCTTGATTATTGGAAGATTTTTACATTGAAATCAACATATGTCTCTAATATTGAATTTCTGAGGTAAATTTATACAATAAAAAATTCGCTTTTTAATTTAAACAGGTTTATTTACTGCTCATTTAAAAAAAATTCTTGTTCATTTACAGATTTAATCCTTTGATCAAAATTCAACGGAGGCATTCAATAATCAAAAGTAAGTGTATTGTTTCTTTGTATTTTGAAAAAATAAAAAATAACTTAGATCCATACACCTAATAATACATTCTCAATCCTGATGAAGATAAAAAGATTATACATTATGTTAATCAATTCCGGCTTAATTACTTTCAACACAGTATAATACAAATCATCTGATTAAAAAGTCACCATGGAACTGAAACGATTTGAGAAATCTCCGCATCTAGGGAAAAAAGGAACCACCACATTTCATTCAAAACTTTCTTTTTAAATATTTCATTTTTTGAGTTCTCTTTCTCTAGAAGTTAATTATGTCGACATCTGACGGATAAAAAATTAATAAAAAAGGGAAAGGAACAGGAAAAAAGAAGGATTCTTGAGACCTCGAAATTAAGTGGAGGTGACAAAATTGAAGAAATTATCAGACTTACTTTTCTCTCCACCATCTTCCTCCTCTGCATTCGCTGCCTCCTTTCGGTTATAGATCGAAGCTTTGGCCTCTGTTAATGAAAAAAGCAATAAGACAATCTATCGAATTAGAAAAGGTCGATGAATTGGTGTGGTCACAAATGAGGGCACCCCTCCTCTAAAAAGAAGTTTGCGACAAAATGAGAAAATGATCGATTTGTTCTCATGAAATGCTCGAATTATCGAAAGGTTTTTAAGCTTGATATGAATTACATTAGCCGGAGAAACATTCGAATACGAATAAAAAAGTTTTCTTAGGTATTTTCTCTTTTTTTCTCTCTCTATTGCACGATGTATTGATTACAACTGCCATTTTCGAAAGTTTAACTAATCAGTTACAATAACTCCTTGACGCCAATAATATGTCATCTATGCAAATGAAATCAATAAAAAAATATCCTCGTTTATTTTTGCTATAATTAAGTTTTTAAATATGATATCTACATCTAATTTGATGTCTTGAATACATCTTAAATTTATATCTTTCAATTTAGATATTTCAAGTACTTATATTAGCAGGAAGTAGTATACTGAGTAATTAAAATTACTGCAAACTAACAACAATTTTATAGAATAAGAATATTTAGATTTTTTTAAAAAAACATTTTGAATGTTTCTTTAAAAGATCTGAACTAAGATTTTGCTGAAATATGTTTTTAAAAAGACATGTATTACGAGTTTACCTAAATAAGGAAAAAAAAATGTTTTGGTGGAAAATTTATTGAGTTTCAATGTAAACATGAATATCATATTTTGACAGAAACCACATTACTATTATTTTCATTTGCTATTGGTTTGAATAAATCAAATATATTTTCTAGCTCGATTATCTATGTCGATATAATATCTCTCAGTTATTGAAAAAAAAATCTTTTAATGTAAGCTATTTTAATTTTTCAACTATATAACTCAAAAACTTATTTTTTTCAGATTTTTTTCCTAGATAATTTTACAAGAAAATATTTATGTAGTTTTTAATCAAGATATTTTCAAATAACACAGCCAGTCATGTATGTCTGTTTTATTTATTTATATTTTTCAAAAAGTCTGTTCGATACAAAGTCGAATATCTCAAAGCATGGATATCTTAAGATATTCTTTTCTTACTGATGAAAGAGAGACTCTAAGCAGTATAAACTTCTAATTCTAATATAATTTTAAAATATAACTTTTACGGACTCTTGAAATGACATAAAGAAATGTTGCGAACTCGCAAGAAATATTAGATATTTTTTAATCATAATACTTCGTTGCACGATCACATATAATAAATTACAACACAAGTACTCCGTTCAAAACAATTATAAAATATTGCAATTCCAGTATAAACAACTATAAAACAAATACCATTTTAGTGAGCACAAAATAAATACAGTTAAAACATATTTAAAACTGTTATCATATTTTAAACCCTTGGAAATATATAAACTTTTCCTATGATAAAGAAAACTACTATAGCTTTGGTACGAAATGCAAAGTGAATTGCATCATATTTTACATGCGACAAAATTAAAACAAAATAACTGGCAATGAAAATTTAGTAATAGCAAATACTAATTCTCTACAACATTATTTATCGGTATATAGCTTAGGATCTTATTGGTTGCTTAAAGGAATTCCAAAACTAATACAAAGCAGTGGAAGAATTTTGAATGTCCTACATTGTTATTCCCGGACTGTAGAATCGGAAATTAAGATTTCAGTTCAAGATCAAGCCAAGGTCGTTCGCGTATAAGTTCACAAAATGAAGATGTGTATTTTATAAGTCATCTACTGTCCTCTTTGATAACTTTCGATTATTAGTTTCACAAATAAGCGAAATTTCGTTTGGTCAACGGACAAATTTACCCCTTATCAAAACACATCTTTATTTGATAAGTCGCATGTATATATTCGTTTTTATAACATCCAGGAAATGTGCTCTTTTTAAAAACCGTGAAATAAAATTTAATTTTTCTATGTCTTAATAGTTTCTATTTATGTTACAACACATATGAATAGTATATCAAGCAAGAAAACATTTCAAAAACATATTACTTATTTGTTTCAAGCATATCGAACATCTAATTATCATAATATCTAATCATACAACAAGTAGCTTATACATGGGGGAAAAGTTATTTTATAGTAAATTCAGCTATAATTGAATTAAACTACACTTCTAATTGTATATTATACATAATACCCAAATACTAACAAAAAATTAATCTTAACGCATTCAAACTATGTATAATTATAAAAATTTTCATATTCATAAATAGTCTTAAAAAGTTTGACTTTTACTTCCTTTCAAAAACGTTAAAGGCGGCATTGTAAATAAGTAATAATGGCTTCAAAATATATAACTTGTTTCTATGTTCTATAAAACTCCTAGTTTTGAAGTGTGTCTTCAAAAACTCTAAGCTCAACCATAGACTGTTGATTCAATCTTCCTTTATTTCTGCTTCAACTTCACAATTCCATCAAATGCTTCCTCCCCCTCCCGGCGCGCGAGCTGTTTAATGTATTGATTAACTTCAGTCTTTGGTCAAACCTATAATAAATTTCTCAAATAAGTCTTCGCTGTAAAATTGTAGTACGAGTATTCCTATGTCAGGGTTTATATTCTTGACAGGAACATCTAATATATTTAAAATTGATTGTCATGAAACGCGGCTGTATATAAAATGCCCCATATAAAAAGATAAGTCATTTTAGAGGTATTTTTACAATAAGAATGCACCTTCAAATAAAAGGAAAATAAATGGGTTAGAAAAATTGTTTTAGAATTAATCGCATGGTGTTATGAAGGAGATATAAGTTTGTCTGTTATGATCTGATTGATGAAGATTTGATCGCATGCAGCACATTCGTACTCATGCGCTTAAAGAAATCCAAGTAAATTTTGAATATCAATTTGATGTTGTCGAACTCATGCAATATTTTAGAAATCTCATAGATGACGAGTTTCAGTATAAAAAAGTAATAAACGAATTCAACATGCTCTCAAGTTTTTTTAATAATACTCATAATCATAATTCATTTTAAATGATCTTGTTGGGTGAACATTATTTTCATTATTTGAATTAACTTGCAAGACATCATGTCGTTCTCCACTTCATTAAAATAATTGTCAATTTCTTGCTATTGTTTGTATAAATCTAATCAAAAAAAGATTAAATAGTATTATAGCTGTCCCTTTTTTTAAAATCATATCCTTCAATTTACTTTCAAATCCTTTAGGTATTAAGAAAATAAGTATTTCATAAATTATATTCCATTGCAAACGGTAAAGCTAATAATGTAGTAAGATCCAATCTTAAGGGATATATCTCTATATATTTTTATGGATGTCATTTTGATTTAGTTTCGCTAAATGGAATAACTTAATAACTTGAATAACTTATAATTGGAGCATTGGTTCCTTGGCTGTTTGGTTGTTTTTTCACTTTTATATAGTTCTTAAAACAAAGGAAACTCCATAAAAAATTTATTATGTTACATTTTGTCGTTCAGGGAAGTTATAACTTCAGTTGTGTAATGATGCTTTCACGTGAAGTGACTATTATAAAATATATATGAAATTTCTGAATTCATAAACACATTTTTCTTAACACATGTGATACATTTTAAAAGTACAATAAGAGTTTTTTCTTCCCCAAAATAAATAAAAAAAAAAGCTTTTTTTAAAAAAAATATTCGAACTAATCTTGGTAGAAGGATTTAGTCAATTTTTTAAATGTTGCTTCAGTCACTCTAAACAAAAAAATAGTGAATTATAAGATAAATTCAGACCATGCTACTTTGTCTTTTATTTTAAGTCGTAGACACGTTGCGACAACAAAGACTGAAAAATGATGACAGCACACACTCAAGTGTGTAAGGCTTTTTTTTGTTTGATATTTATGACTCGGAAAATATATTTCTTTATTTTCATGTACTTCGTATATTCTCTAGTATAATATTTTAGTCTCTATAGTTTCACTTTATATAAAACGACATCTACGAATTTCAAATCATTACGTTCTCTTCAACATGAATTTTAATTGAACACTTTTGAATCCAATTCTATGGAATATACAGTTATGAATAGCATTATATTTAATTGAAAAAGGAATAAAGGAACATGTTTTTATTGAAAACAAAGCTTTCTGAAAGTTTTTAGCTTTATTGACTCTATTTCTGATCAAGAAAATCTCTCATATTTAAATTTTTAAGAACAAATAATTTAAAAAGCGACTCAAGAAATAAGGTGAAAAGTTAAAATGTAATCTTCATTGTAATGGTAGCTGAATTTGCATAGCGTAATAGTTTGAGATGTCTATGTTGACTTTATCTTTGAACATGAAGAGCTTCTGAGCGTTTTTATACGACTGAAAGTCTGAAATATTTCCAAGCATATTTACTTTGTGTAAATGAACCAAAAAGAAATATAAATATAGATTTGATTTTTCTTTTTAACGAAATAAATACTAGAAAAAATAGTATTCATTAAAAATTAGAATATTATTAACTTATAAAAAGCAATAATTTTTCTACTATATATAGTGTAGAAATAAAACATTTTCACAGAAATTTTTTTAAAAAAATCAGTGGAAGATATTATCACATTATAAATATTTACGATGAACAGAAATATAATTGGGAATTTACTATTACAGTAACATATACATGTACAGTAATAATACTTTATTCGCACCATTGGACAAACAAAAATAAATTTTCACATTATCATATAGACATTATTTAATACCCCTAAGAGAAAATGTTTTTTTTTTATTTTGCATAAAAATAAAAAGGAAAGTATTCCATTTTTGTGTTATCATGAATATAATTATTATTTCTTAAGCAATTTTTTTTTTCTTTTGTTTCAGCTTTCTACACAGCAGAATGAATATCAAAATTAAAGGGAAAGTAATAGGTCCATAAATTTTAAACAGATGTGGGGGATGAATTATTATTTTCTTTTTCAAAAAGTGGTATTTCTTTAGTTTTGTAGCAGAATAAATGCATCCTTTATTTATTTTTTTAACATATGTTATCAAACTGACATTACTTAAAAACAATTGTTACAGTTTTGGAATCTGTTTTTAAAAAGATAAAAAAAAAATATTATTCACAAATGAGAGTTAACAGATTAACATTCAGACATATTATATAGCAATTTTGTTCTATGAATGTAACCCAAAACAGTGACACATTTAATCATAAAATGTAAATTGTAAATATACACTCATTAGATTATGAAGCTGTACATATAATAATGATACATTATATATATATATATATATATATATTGTTTTAATTTAACAGATTTATAATTTGAAATTAGTCTTAACGTATAAAATCTTTTCAATCGGGAATTTAAGAGTATGTTATTAAGGAAAGGAAGTAATGAATTTTATTTTCTTTAATGTGCGGATTACTCATTTTGTCCTGTTTTTCATCATTTCTGCTATGAGTTCTACAGAATTTCAAATAATCGACAATGGCATTTTTTTTAAGTGAAACATAAAGTTTGCGGCGTATAACATTCTTAAGAAAAATCTGTTGTGTTTGAAATGTCTTATAGAAAGCATAATTACGGGAAAGAATAATGAAAAATGTTTTTAAAACTTAAAATGGGGGGAAGAAATGTAAAGGCGATTATGGTGAACTTTGAAAAAAAAATCTAAAAAAGTTAATTACGTATTCTATCTTTTAAATTTCAGATTTCGTGAGTTCTTGAGTTTAAACGCTAGGGCTTATTTTTTAAACACTTAATCATATAGTTTAACCAAATGTTCTCAGCAGTTAAGTTCGCATTTTTTTATGATATTTTCTTTTCTTTTCTTTATTTACATAGAAAATTAGTTGCTCAAATTAGATCAGAAAATGAAGTATAGTATTACGCAAAACAATATAATTTTTTTAACTTAATTTAAATTTCAACTTTTCCTCCACACTCTTCCTTTTAATTTAACATTTTCAAAACTTCATTATACACTGAAAAATGGTTTCTTAACTGAATTTAATGAACTTTTCCAACTAACTAATGCACCTTTTGACAATACAAACTTTTTTTTTTTTTTTTTTTAAAGAAATGGTTTTTTTTTCTTCAATACACGATATTATTCCTTTTCAAATTTTTGCGTCCAATTTATAATCTTATATTGGAGAATTTACTCTAAATGAAACTTCATTAGAATCAAGATAGCTAATGATAATTTGTTCTGTGTAAAAACTGCATAAGGGCAAAATATTTTTTTTTTCAAAATTATTTACTAAGTCACATTAACAAACAAACAACCTTTTTCATTAACATAGATTTAGCACACGAAGCAATTATGCACTTAGTGGAATATATACAAGAATTACGGCATCAATGCAGAAATACCTAAATAGTATTTTACATAAGATTATAAGAAATTTCACATAATAATCCCTTTCTTACTGAACTGGATACTATAAAAGGAGGAACCTTCTTCTCACCGTGACCCTATGAATAAATTCTTCAGTTACGTCTTCTATCCATTTCTGTTGAGTTATATGTGACTTACTTACTTCAAGGTGATTATGACTTCTCAAAACCTCTCCTTCTAAAAGTTTGTAAGTTTTTAATCTTCATAAGGATGCATATATTTTTAAAATAATTTTGTATAGACTTTTTTTATCAGTCACATACCTAATGCCAAATTAATATTTTTCTGCATTAACCTTGTTTGCTTTTTAGTATTTAGAAAACCACAAACAAAGCTGAAATATGTGCAATTTAACCCAATATTGGAAAGAAAAACATACCTAGAACATTCATTGAGTTCGAAGCATTGGAGTAAATAGGATATATAACCGAGAATTTCAAACACGTTTGAAAGAATTTCATAACAGAAAATTTGATTTCTAGATTCACTGCTTTCCCTATTGAAGTTTCCATTTAATTATTTTGTACCACAATTCCAATTTCAGTTCACTGTTCATGCTTTGCACTTTAGAGTTCTAGCAAGTGACAAGTACCAAAAAAAAATTTCCCTTCAGAGGATGGCGCTATTTCTTAAAACTATTCATCGTTTAAACAGAAATATAGCCCTAAAAATCTATTGAACGTTATAAAAAGAGTTAATTAAAACAGAATAAAATTAATATTTAAAAGTTATAATCGAATGATAATCACAAAGACAAATTAACAGAAATAGCTCAGCAAAACTGTAAAAAATGTCTTATGTTCAGTTAATATTCAGTTAGTTCAATTATAATCTATAAATTATACTACTAAATGTGATGTAAGATTTCCCAAAAAGAATCGTAATGCATTTTCAAGCTTTATAAAGAATACAGACAATAAATATAGAGAAAATTTTAAGAGTATAATAATATCTTAAGCGTAGAATAATATATCTTAAAAGAAGAAAAAAATTTATTTTAATTGTTCTATGCAATACATTGTGAAAAACGAAACTCGTCATCAAATATGCTAGCATTTTAAAAGAAATATTAAATTTATTTTATTAATTATTAGAATGAAAAATGATAAAGTAGGGAATTAGATAATAATAATATTTTCATATATTAAAACTAAAATAAACACACACACGATAAATTATTAACTTGGATACACTTTAAGCTAAATGTAATCATTGCTGTAGTAAAATGAATTAGTTTTATATATGTTTTATTTAAATCCAATAAAAAACTTTAGGAAAACTTATTTTGACATATTTTTAAAAATTAAATTCCTTACTGGTGAAAGCAGACGTCAAACATATACGCAAAACTTTTTATGACAAAACTTGAAAAAGTGCAGGGGTGACCATTTTGTCATTGACTAGATCGATATAATATTGGTGGCAGAAATAATAATATTTATGAAAACAATTCGACTTCCGAGTTCGGAATAGCGAAATTCTGTTTCTTTTTTTTTTTTTTTTTTTTTTTTTTTCAAAATCTTGACAATAAAATGTCTATAATGTATTATTTATGTATCGTTGCTACAAATTAAAGGTTGTATTAGGGTTCTAAGACTTCAAATATATTATTGAATAAGTAAAACAAGTTCTATACTTCCTCCCAAGTATGAGTTTTTAGCATAGAACGATACAGTCAGTTACAAATACGGCTAGAACTTCCGTAATGTCCATAAAAAAAGACATAAATGTAATATGCTTAGAAAAATAAAACCATTAATGTTTAGTACTATTCAAATATTAAAAAGTATAAATAAATATTGTGTTTCGAAATAAAAAAAATGCGTAACTTTTGCAAAGAATTAAATTATTATATATAACATCCAAAATGTTATAGATATGAAGTTTTTCTACTGTTGACTCTTTCTTTTTGTTATTATGCGTGGTAAATGCTTCAGTATGCATCATAAGTTGGAATGCATAAACATTAATTTACACTGCCCTAGAAAAGGAACAAAAGTATTTGCAATTCTTCTTTCAAATAAGCTCAAAGGACTAGATAAGAATATATAATCCTTTGAGACTCCTACTAAGAGAATAGATAGCTCTATGCAAAAAAAATAGTCTCATTATCTTGAAGGGTTTTGAGTAAAAGACCACAAATAGAAATATTAATAGTAAAAATGTGCGCAAAAACAGTTAAACGGTATTATAAGTAATCTTTCGGCTTCCCTTTCATGTCATTTATCAAAAGAGATAAATTTAAGCCGAAAAAAACAACTTTCTTGGAAGTAAATTATTTGTGCTCAAAAAATAATTCATGTCTAAACAAATAATAATAAAAAGCGATGCAAATAGTGAAAAAAAACGTTCGCTAAATAATGAGAATTAAATATAACAATCTACCTGGAAAGATCAAAATGTGCGTCAATTTTTTTAAAATAAAGGACTGTCACTCCACTTAGCTATAGCTTATAATTAGTATTCTTTTTGAAAATTACTAATTTAATGTTTGTAAATTAATTGACATAATTTCAATATAATATAAAAAAGTGCTTCATAGTATTCATTTCTTGAATGTTTCATAACATTCAAGATTTTTTCTTGTCATTTTTATATCAATATTTCATTTCTTTATTATTGAATTTGTTATTTGCTTTTGAATATTGTTTTGTAAAGATTAATTTTATACTTTTTACAATCTTTTCCGATATTTTAAGAGACATCTTGAGGATTTCATATTAGATATCTAAAGAGGAATTTTCTTTAAAAAAAAGAATTAAGATGCATCATAGCAATGCAATTTATTTTTAATTGCTAAAAATAAAGATACAATCTAAAGGATATAATGCCTTTTAAAGAAATATATTAATAATATCTTGTCTTAAAATATTTCTTATGAGTATAAATATTCATATTTACTAACTTATATATTTTATTATAATTTAGCAACAGATTAACATTTTATTAAAGTCACGCTTACAAGGAGCAGGAGGGTTACTGGCTATGGATCTCGTAATTTTGAACGTTGATCAAATGACATGGACGATACCTGAGCTGATATCTTCCTCTCCAAATCCATACCACATCAATGGGAGGGTTTGAAGCTTCGACAGATTCAAAATGCATCAGCCCTCCTATACGGTAGGTCTTTATTGGCACCGGGACTCTCGGAAAACGACTAAATTCAACAGAAAAACTACGACTTAACGGAAATAATGCCAGCATAATTTCGCGGCCATGATCCCTGGGCTACCACGACCTCTTATTTATAAACAGGAAAAAAATAGTTAAATAAAATAATAATATACTTGTATTATTTTTAGAATGTCACGAGGAAAATTTCTTACATCTTTAAAACATTCTATATTCAATATTTTATAATAAAAAGGAGTGATACATTTAAATTTGCATCTCTTGCATTTTGTTTTTATGAGAAATATAAATTTCCTTATAGATGGTTTTGAAAAAAGAAGCTTAATATATATTTCTTGTTTCCAATGCAAAACAACCATTGTTGAATTAAAGTTTGTTTATTTATTAATATGAAGTATAAAAATAAAAAATTAGCTCCATAACTTTTTTTTAGAATTTATGCGATAGATGAATTTCAGTTGATTGAAATGTCTACCTGCTGATTATTAATTTCTGTTAAATTTAAATCGCATTAATAATTTTTGATTATATGATAATTTCGATTATGTAAGCTTGGTGTGACCAGTTTTAACATTGCTGCAAACTAATTCTCATTTCGTGATAAATGGGAAAAATCCTTCTGTGTTTCTCGTCATTTTTTGAAACTTTGAGAAGAACAAAACTTATATCTTAATTGGTTTTCTAGTGTACTTACTTCCAATTTTTTTAGAATTGTATAATACATATTATTTTATTTTACGTTATACTTCGACAAAAATAATTAATTAATTTCATTGCTTAGACTTCGTAAAAGTAGAAGTCATAAATAAATATTTTTGAATTGATTCAAGTATGCAAAATTTGATTCTGTAGTGTTTGTTTTAAAAAATATTAAAGAAATATAAGCCAGTTTGTAAATAATCGAATAACCTGAAATTATCATAAGTCCTCAGAAAAAGAGTATTACAGTTATTTTAATATTTAAACTAAACTATGTCTATTTTTAATATCATTTTTTTTAAATCTGAATTTTATTCATTTTTATTATTTTCTAGCTTAAGTTCAAGTATATTACTCACATAGTTCGAGTATCTCAGAGAAGTAGAAAAATTGAATAACATTTCTCACTATTTTATCAAGCTGACATCATACTCACGTATGCTTTAAAACCAGGTAACTATCATATTTTTTTTTTGTTTTTGTTTTTTTGGAAACTGAATACAAATGCTTTGCAGGAGATATTATAAAAAGTTATTCAACTGTCCAAAACTCCCATTTCATATAAATTTTACAAAATCTTCTTTCAACCATATTTCTTATCATTTTTAGTAATAAAATAAACATGTCTAGTTTATTCTAAACTGTTTGCTGAATTACGGCTGTATGCGCATATGTTGAGTTGGCGCGTCTGTCACATGTGTGGAATTTAATCACGATAGCGTCAGTTGTTGTTTAGGTTCAATTGCATTAGCATGTCAGCTCTGCTGTCAGAATGCACGAAAGAGGAGCAAGGAGGAGTGATCAGAGTTCTATGGTCAGAGGGTGTGAAAGGTGTTGAAATTCATGGGAGACTTTTAACACAATACACGAAAAGTGTTTCAACTCAGAAAAATGTTTTTATATGGATCGAAATGTTTAAAAGTGGCCCAACGTTCGTAACACAAAAAAAGGGAGAACTGACGACAACACTCAACAAGTAAGAGAAATGGTTACAGAAGATAGGCAAGGTAACATAAATGAAGTCTTATCTTCTTTAAGCATCAATCATGATTTTGCCAATCAAATTATCCATGGTAAATTCAAATTCCGTAAATTGTGTGAGCGATGGGTAACACTTACCTCGGCAAACAAAACCAAGTGCAAGGTACAGTGATTTGTTGGTCGAAACAAACGCCGTAGTCTACTCTCAAAGAAAATTTTGTTGTTGCGAAACAACGCCCGGCCTCACACAGCCCATAACACCACGAAAACAACCAACAGGTTGTTCTTTGAGACCCTGGAATATATTCTCTACAGCCCAAGTCCCACTCCCTCTGACTTTCACCTCTTTGGACCTCTCAAGAAAACTTACCTACCTATCATTATGTATGAATGAGTTTGATTGACATGAAGATGCGGTTATTGTTCAACGGCATTCGAATGAGGAATAATTGATGTTGAAAGCAATAATGCTTTCAGTTCATCCAGGATTTCATTAGATATTAGCACTTTATACTAAGAATTCAATAGAAAAATAGATAAGTGAAAACTTTTATTAGTTTTCTCTTTTCCGTTTCTCGGTCTTCAAGTTCCACCTCGGCCTTCAGTTCCTCCGCTTTTTGAAATTGCGCCCAGTAATTCCACTAAACTACATTTTCACCATCTTATAAATTAATATTATGATATGTCCAACGAATAAGACACTGATTTCAAAATTAAAAATCTAAAAAAACAAATATCTATAGAAGTATTCAGAAAACGGTATGTTAATTATGTGAACTTTAAGAATTTTATCAGTTACAAAAGCAGCTAACAGATGGTGCTGTAATCACAATACTAATACATACAAATAGTGCTCCGAAGCCCAGAGCAATCAGTTCGTCTAATGATTAGTGTAAGAAGGCTAGCGTTGAGGTTAATATCATGTATTCCATTGAATACCGTGTTTTTTTGGTACTGGAATATCACAAGTTAGAACGAAGTTCAACGGCAACGAGACGCAGTTCTTAAAAACTATTTAATACTCCAAAAGGACCCAATACAAAAATCGTTCGCACGCTTTTCACCAAATTAAAACGAACTGGCAGCTTGGTTGATGATCTAATGGGAATTGTTGGACCCAGTCAAATTGTAGTTATTTCTGAAAATGTCGCAATATTTTCTGGCATTGTTCAGCAAAATACAAGGACGACTTCTATCAGAGACTGGTTTGAAGTATTCCAGAAAATATTGAGAAACAGCCTTCACATGTTTCCATTCAAATTCCAAAGTCTTCAAGCCATACCCATAAAAGCTGTGCGACAAAGGGTTGAATTTGAGAACCAGATGCTTACATGATTGAAAATGAAGGATTTGATGATGGGTGTATCTGGTTCAGTGATGAAGCTCATTTCCATTTGAATGGATTCGTGAAAAAACTGGAGATTTTGAGGTTTCGAAATTTCCATTTGTGTGAAGAAAAACCACTGCATTCTCCAAAAATTAGTTTAGGCTACGATATGCTGCAGAGACATTATCGGGTCTATTTTTATGCGAGAATAATTAGTGAACGGTATGTCACAATTTTGGAACAATTTTTCGCCACGCAAATAGCTTTGGAGGATCCACAGGATATCGAGTGGTTTACACACTAGATTCAAGATGGGGCTCGACCACATTGTACAGAAAAGGTGTATCGCTTTCTTCATGAATATTTCGAGAACAGAATCATTGCATTGGATTACAACGAATTGACCAGCACAGGAGTGGATTGACCACCATGTTTGCCTGATCTGACTCCTTGTGACTGCTTTCTGTGGGATTCATCTAAAGATACTATCTACCGGAACAATCCTACCACCCTGGACGTGTGTGAATTGCCTATTTGAATGACATGTGAATCTATTTCCACCGAGACAATACAGCATGTGGTAGCAAACTTCATTATTCGTTTGCGGCCCCCTCTGTATTTCAATCGGTGGACATTTCGAAAAATTTCTGTCGTGATTGAAAGGACTACTTGCAGAGGGTGAATTATTTATACATGACGGGAGTACAAGCTTTACGGCGTGCAGTGCCAGCTGTTAACAACTTTTGTAACTAATATCTTAAACTTCTGTATAAAATTCTTACAGCTAACATAATAAACATCAATTTGCTGCATTATTCTTTTGATCTTTGTTCTTAAGATTTTTAATTTTGAAATCTAGATCTTTTTCATTGGACACCTTGTATTATATATTTTTGAATTTAGAAATGTATTTTATACGTTAAATATATTCACATATGTCAGTGTAATAAATATATTCACAAATGTCAGTCTATAGTACAATAAATACAGCGGAAAATTATAAGATACATTGAAGCTAAACAGTAGAAAAAAATCTGAGTGATAATAAAATTACAGTTTATTACAGCATTAAAATTGTTTGTAATTAAATTGTATTATATAAGTGTGTCTTTGTTTGCACTTTATTACATTTCTTTCTTTATTTTCGCAGTTACACACCAATCTTGGATATTTAATTAATAATTTGAATTCAGCTTGATAGTTCTAGTTACATTTTTGTTCAACTTTTTTATGAAATAAAACTATATTTTTTCAATAATTTAAAATGTCCACAATAATTAAATATTACTCAAATTTATCAACCTTTTTGCACCTAGGGAATACTAGGAATTTTTGCATTTATATTTACCAAATTCTTGGTTCTAAAAAGGCTTTTTTCTCTGTTAAATTTCTTCTCGTTAATTGAATAGGTTCAAATTACATTCAAATATTTCATTTTGATATTCATGTTAAATTTTAACTTATGTCAAAATTATCAAAAATTAAATAAGAAGCTGGAAACTAATAAATTTAAAAAGTTTCTGATCTAGATAAAATATTTGTCAGAAAAAAAATGAAGAGAAACTTTCTATACAAAACACACATTTTAAAGTGTGCTATACAATTTAGAGTGCGTTATTTTACATTACAAAAATAATTAAGTTTAAGTGGGTGTTTAAGTAACCAACATCAGTTTTATAATTTTTCTTTGAGCTGACTTTTTTCAATCAGAGCAAATAATTCAAATAATGCTAACATCTGTGAATAGTTAAATTTCAAAAAGGCTTATGAGCTACATTTGTAAATATGTAAAAGTTTCAGTATACGATTTCTTGATTGTTTAGAGAAACAAAAATCTATACAGGACTTAAATATAAATTAGCTTTTAATTCCTCGTGTGAAATGCTGTGAGAGGAGTAAATACCAGCTCAGAAAGAGTGTTCGTCTTGTAAGCGAAGTTTTAAAGTATAAGGTCCATTGCCAAAAATCCCGGTATGGCATTGAAGGGACGTTCGTTAAAAAGTGCAGATAAAAAGAATATTACCTTTCAATACTATTAGATAGTGATAGAGATATTTTACTTTTTATCATAACGAGAAAATTGTTATAAATATATAAATAAAGAAAATATACTTACCATAAAGTCGAATAACTCCCTCCGTAGAACCAAGTGAATTCTTGGCAATGCACTTATAACTGCCGAAGTCCTCCTGCTCGACTCCCGAAATAACGAGTTTCATGCTCACTTGATAGATATTATCGGATATACTGACCGAGAATTTTTCATTGGGCTGCAGAATACTGCAACTGTCCGCTTTTGTCCAGTAGTTGATGGACATGGGAAAGGCTTCAGTGTAGCAGTCCAGTGACACCGTATCGCCAGTTGATGCAAATATCAACTGATGAGGAATCCAGATCATCGGAGGAACTGAAAATATGTATTTTTCAAATAATTTGTTTCATGGAATTGATAATTAATAAAAAAAAAATACAGTAATACTTAATTGGATTAAAAATTATAAATGAAACTCATCAAGATGCATAAATACATAATTAATTTTAGAAGAAAGTAAAATAAGACATTTCATTAACTTTATAAAGTTAAATAAAATATTTTCACCAAAAATTCAACCCCGATCTCAAAGTTCATCATCATTTCACAATCTCCATATCTTCCCTAAGGGTTTAATAGAAAATTAACTTGTCTGTATTCTTTGTAAGTATTATACTGATGTATGTATGTTAATTGAAGATTTTTTAAAAAATAAATTCATTATATTCCTTTTGACACCAAGAACTGGCCAACATTATATTTGTATGTGATCCTTACATAAGTTGCATGACTTTTTCATATAATTAGATTCTTCAAATTTTGTTGAGGCAAAATGCTAGATATTATGTGTGGTCAGATAATCTGAGACGCACAAACACGAGCATATATATATATATAATTATATATATATATATATATATATATATGTGTGTGTGTGTGTGTGTGTGTAACTTTTACATATTTAGTTTTAAAAATCGTATCCTTACTTTTTGTTTTTCTTAAAGTTTTTGCTTATTTTCGTAATTATTTCTTCTATTTTTGTCGTTACTTCTCTAAGAATTTTTTTCAATCATTTGAAAATATATTCAGCTTTTCATTTAGTTTTTTACAATATTTTGCAGATGATGTTCCTATGCACTGTCTAGTCATTTCATTTTTTAAAGTCATTTCTAGTCATTCACATTTGCTTAATGTCTTCACGAATTGCTATGATCATGTAAATTTTCTTATATTGTGATCCATTTTATGTTATTGTATATCATTTTGAACTCATTAGTTGCATTATATTTTAATATCTGATAAATTCCTCTGGGATTGTTGTTATGTTTTAACTTAAAAGTTTTTTTCATAATGAGTTCGTTGTTTTTATTTTATAACCGTCTTCAAATAACATAATATTAATAGTGATAGTTTGTGTGTGAGTCTTTATTCTGCAATAACTTAGCATAGCAGTCTACAGATTGTCACAACATTAATTACATTTTATATTCACTTCTTTTGTTTTAATCTTCAAAGGTTGGTATTTTCAATTTATCTTTTTATTTATTAATAATTTTTGTAGTCAGTTTAATCTTTTCGTCTAATTTACTTTCTTTGAGAAATTTCCCTGCCACATAATGTTTTTCTTTTTTAATTAAATTTGCATATTTATTTGTATTTATTTTTATTGATTACA
>BMAW01047052.1:14124-36268 GCA_019974015.1 Nephila pilipes | reverse complement strand
TATTTGTTTCTTATTTTTCAATATCCGATATGAATTTTAATCATGTATAAGGTATATTTGTTTCTTATCATTCCTCATACATTATTTGTGATACTCGTATGTGTCACAAATAATGTATGAGGAATGTTCAAAGCAAACTTTTATTCGTGGGTACAAACTTAAGCTTTATGAGTTGAATAATAAATATTTCATCATATTGCTAATACGTCTAACACAATTCGTAAAAAAAAAAACACAAATAACTATCAGATATGTTCCGTCAACTGATCTTTCCTTTAACTTATCTTTCTAATTTAATTCAAAGAATCCAGTAAATTCCTGAATCCCATTCTAATACATTTTCGGGTTTTTTTTGGAGAAGACCACTGTGTATGTATGAAAACATTCTGAATAGTAAGCATATAGTCAGATCCCGTTAATGATTGGTTCAGTTAACACGCGTATCTGCTTTTCACGTGGTTATACTATGGCTCCCTCGATAAGGAATCGCTTGGGATATTACTCCTTGAAAATGTGAAGGCACAGTTCTTATTTTTGTTTTAGTGAAATTCAGATTAACGTCTTTTTTGTGTTTTTATTTCATAAATATGGATCATCTTTACTCGGAAAGAAAAATGTTCAAGTTTGGATTAATTTTTTTTAAATAAAAAGATTATTTTCCCAATATCATGGTCAGTGAGATTAACTGTACCTTCTACAATTTCGTATTGATCAAATTTTAAGAGTTTCTTAAGATTTTTCTAATTTATAATTTTGCTTGAGCAATAAAATGTCTCTTGACCATTGAGTGGTCCCTGGTTTGATACTGGCACGTGTGAAGCAGTAGTACTACAAATAATAAGATGTAAATTATAAATGAAATTGGCTTTTTTAATTTCATTTTGACATATACTAACTTTTTTTTTCTGTTGAGGTTTGAAAATGTAGAATGATTCAAAACGAATTTTATTTGCAGTAAAGTAAATGTACTTTCAAGCCAGACTCCTCAGAAACAATAACTAACATGAAAAGAAAATACTTTCTTCAAATTCCTAATACATTTTTGTTCACAAGCAAAACAATCTAAAGTACAAATACGTTGCAAACGTCAACAACAAAAATAATATAAACAGATGATTCTACCATAAAAATCAATTATTAAATTAAAAAATTAAAATAAGAGCAAATGAAACTTATTAAAGTTGACGATATTATTTATTTCGGATATTAAAATAAAAGTGGATGGTAAGATATTAAATATACCTTAAGAAAACTAAATGTAATTATTATAATTATGATGTATTATAATATCAAATATTAGAACCTAACACCATATATATCCTTTTTTATACTAACGAATTTTTGTTGACACCATTTTCTGAAAACAACATGTTAGAATGTTAATAAATAATTTTTTAAAAAATATATCTATTTTGATTGAGTTTTCTTGTTACTAAAATGGGTCTTACAAATGTTTAAGGCCCAATTATAATATACAAATTTTGTGTATCATATTTGAACTTTGTTTTTCAGATCTGGGGCATATGAAAATGTTTATGCTTTACCGTGTCAACAGTACATTAAGAAGAAAAATTAAATACAGCGAAGATGCTGTATCTAAAAAAAGACTGCAAAACTGATGACAACTTATGTGTGGTGTCTTACTTTTAGTTACTGTGAGCTATTTAACTTGTTTTCGAAATGGGATGAAATAATCACTTTCGAAACATAAACAGTACAGCGGATTGTTAGAAAATGGTGTTTTTAGAATCCAAACTTTCTTATTGATGAGAAAACTTCAAATCAATATGTTGCATCAAAGGTGTTTTGAAAAATAAGTAGCTCTTATGTTGGTATTAATTATGCTTTCAAGACTTAACGCTCCTTCAGAGGTATCCATATTGCCAACAGGCCTGGGCAATCATTATACATCTAGTAGTCGACATCTTATACCACCTGGTAGAAGAAGATTCCCATATAATCACTCCGTTAGCAGTAATTCTGACTGTTACGGAGGTAAGTAAAAATTTTAGAAATATATAATGAGATAAGAAATATTTACAGAAATACAAACGTAAGGAAAATATATTTCTTACATTTTTCTTTTTTTAACAAAAACAATTAACTATCTTAAATAATTTCAATTTCGTTCATGAGTGCCTTTAAGGCAGTCAATTATTTTGCATTGAAAATTTTTATTCATTTCTTTCTAAGACCTTATATTATTTTACTTTATTTTATATCTAAGCGGTTGTGTTATTTTCAACTTGTTTGTTTACTTTTTATCATATGAAATAACGGAAAAGTAAGTTTTATTTTTAAATCTGCCCTGTGTACTATTGTTGGAACTTATCCTATAACTTTCCAATACTTTCACGAAAAGAATTTATATCCTTAAACTTAGATAATCGAGGAAACCATACATTTTTTATTCGAATGTAACCTTTTATGAATGAAAATCTTTTTAATTGGGTGGTATTTGTATTTTTACATATGTTTTGAAATAGCTAGTAAACGTAAACAAAAAAAAAAAAAAACTGCTTGCACTGAGAGCTATAAAGAGATATTTTAATAGTATGTTTAATTATTTATTAATTACTGCTTGTTCTTTCAGTATTCCAATTTGATTCATGAATTTAGGTAAATTTTTAAGACTTCGTAATTTTATATATATAGATCTTTTTAATACCATACTTCTTATAATACCAGGAAAACCAATAATTATTTTTACTAGATATAAAGAGAATACTTATGGCATTACAATTTATATGAGAATTGTTAATTTTATAAAATATTTTTTTCAGTTTTGACCTTAATTTCCCGAAGTAATCGATCCCGTGAGATCGATGGTTTCAGGTATAGGATTCACACATAAATATAATAATATTGCTATTATTGAAGACAATAAAATATTATACAAAATTAAAAAATTCTATAGAAAATTTTGCAAAAAACAGATTTAGCACTCCAAGGTACACCTTTTTCATAATTATTATTAAATTACTCAGTTAAAAGTAAGAATTAAAGTAAACGATGAAATTTCGAAAAATGGACAATAGTAAACTTTTCCGATATTAAAAGTTAAAGAAAACGATAATTTATGAAATTGAATATATTTAAGCTAAACATAATTAAAATTAAAGCAAACGATAAAAAAATTGAAAAACGATCTGGTACGCCTAAACGCCTTACCTAAAACAATAGCCCCTTGGGTGGCAAACAATAATAATAATATTTTATATTTGAAATAAAAAGTGTCTTCTTTAATTATTAACTACAAAACAATGTTAATAACTTCATAGTGGTTAAGTATTTTTAAATTTCAATATCATTTGAACCTTAATTCAAATATATATTATTGAAAAATTTGTATATATGCAAAGCATAATATGTACGTTATTTCAAATGAATTGTTATTTCTGTTTCTATCGTTTTTATTTTCTTGACTAAAGTTACATGTCTACTTAAAGATTCTTGACGACTCCTTATATTTCTTTAATTTATTATTTCTATACCTATCTTTATAGATTACTAATTTATGGTTAGGAGCACTGAAAGAATCTATAATCATACAAAAAGCAGTTAAGAGATAAGTTCCAAAATAATTCATTCAAAGTTATGTACTGCAACAATTGCATTTGAAATCATTAACGTAATTAGTTAAAATTAATTTTTTTGAACGCTTTTAGCGAGAATTTTTATCTTAGTAATCTTAGAATCAGTGATGATATATTTTCATATGTATTCCTTTCATTGTTAGTGCTAGTAAATCTAGTCTCCAGACTAATATCTAATTTAAAATAATAACTTCAAACAAAAGGGTTACATTATAACGCCTTCATTACTTACTCCATAGACATTTTAAAGCCTAATGAAATAGTCAATATGTTAACAAAATTCAATAGAAGAGCCTCATAAATAGACAACACGGTTTATTATCAATGAACATTGAGTATGAAAGCTCTATCTCTCTTTCGAACCCCTTTTAACCCCGCTAATCCTAATTTGTATTCTAATAACTTGCCAAATCTCTTGTTCCTATTCGCACACGCTTTGTTTATTACACGCATAACTCTTATTACTATAACTTGGAGTCGCTTCTAGCTAACTTTAATCGAAACGATTACTTACGATGATTCAATCCAATAAACTGATTATTAGCTTGTCTTTACTCATAATCTCCCTCTCCTTTCCTTTCATTTATATTTCGCTTACTTGTCATTGTCTTTAATTAAATTCATTGCACTTTTTATATTCATCTGATCGAGTTTCATTTCAGTCGTGAAGGAATTGTAATTTTATACAATTCAAATTACCAAAATGTCCCCGTGGTTAGTGTAGAGAAAATCGCGAATAGCCCAACATCACAATCTCTCTTATCTAATTCCTTCAATAGGTGAGTTTCTGGACTTGCACAAAGTTTTTGGAAGAAATTATGTTAAATAAATACAGATTTCTCCTTTGGAAGCTGTTAATGTGGAAATTATAAACCAAATATAAATTTTCTTTTATCACTAACCTCATAATATTATAGATGTGGTTTTTAAATGTTCAATTATAAACTTAAATATTTAATTAATTCTGAGATTTTATATTTTTTATTCGTATTAGAATGTTTTTCCTTTTGTATCATAAAGTACATTAAGATATATTTTACTCTTATATTCAACTTGTGTAAAACAATTTCTTTATAGGTGATCCAAACGCACCAGAAGCTAACATGAGTTTTCGAGAACACCAAGAATATTTCGGTCCTGATGTTTTAGTCATCATAGGTCTTGTATTGGCATGCCTTGGCGCCATATTGACTCTCATCAGCTTTTATTGCCAATTCAAACATCCAGCAATTCAAGCCACCATGGCTGGAATAGGACCTTCTTTGGTTGGAATAGGAATGCTATTTTGTGTTCTAAGACTTTTCTTCTGTACATTTTGCATCAGCAAGACTTGCTGCGAATGTATCGCAGACGGATTGAGATTCATGGTCATTCGCTGTCCGTGTTGTAAATATTTCAGAAAACCCAAGAAGAAAATCCATCCTTTACAAGTAAAGGATATCCACATCACCAAACCTACTACAAACGGACAAATGATTGCGAAATCGTTGAATAGTATTAGTCACGATTCCCGAAAACAAGGCTCTAGCAACGGCTTGAGCAATAGAAACATCAATAACAATAACATCATTCACCTTATTCCGCCAGAAGCTTCTCAGCCTGGTATGGAAATGAGCACACTTTCAACAAGAATGGAACCTATCAATGAATCCGAGGAAGCAAGAACACAAAGTTCTGCAACCCAAAGCCAAGAAGAGAATGACAGTATAACCGAAGTGAGAGTTGACTCTACGTCATCGATGGAAGAAATTCCTAAGGGAGAAGAGGACGTTCTGAAAGATGAAATCGATTTGTTAGAAGAGATGAAATCGGAAGCGTCGGGATCTCCGAAAAGTCTTCATAGGAATATTAATGAACTCGTATTAAAAACTCAGCCTCGATATTAATGTGAGAGAAAACATAACATTTATAATCTGCCAAAATCATGTTTAACATAGCTTTAAATTTGTGATGATGTTCCAGTTACTGTTGAGAGAGAAATTTACAAGTTCAAAGTACTAAACGTATATAACATAATTAGTAAACTTGTTGATATTTTTCACGTTCATCAGTAAGAATTTACTAGCATGCTGATTTGCTGTTGTCTTGCAAACTATAAGTAATACATTTTTTTTTTTTTTTTGAAATGTTGACAAAGTAGATACGAAGCTGTTTGAGATGGAATATTTGTATAAAATTTGTATGGAATGTTTCTATTAAATAATATTCAATCAACTCTTGAATGCTCTGTAAGTGAAAGATTGTGTTTTCACTACTTTAAACATTACCCAAAGCTTTTTCGTTTAAATTACATGCCGCTGCGGGTTTCAAGTTAATTACAAAATTTTGTTAAAAACTTTTTTCAAATATGAAAATCTTTACTGAGTTAAATTCTCATGTAAAGTTATTTTATATATTATTATATATATTTTACTTTTGTACTTATTTCTTAAACAGCTTTTTAAATAGTGAAACATTGTTCTCCACACAAAGGCTTAAGCGAATGCGTTCATTTTAGTTCGTAATTTCCAGGCACGCGTTAAATCATTTTTCAAAGAAATAAATGAAAATTAGGGACATCTGAACAACCTTTTATAAACACTGCTGGGTTTTTTTTTAAAATTAATATAGAAAATTAAAATTAGTATCAAAAGGAAGTTTAATTATTTGGTTACAAATTATGAAATATATGATTTTATGGTTCTAAATCAAAACTTTTTACTTGATTTTAAAAAAAACTGAATGAACATTTAGTTCAAAGTCTGTATAAGCAGAACAGGTTAAGATAGACAATGACCGTACTTTAAAATGATTCTTTTGATTAGAATAAATAAAATTCGATAATATAGGTATCACACACTTCAACTATTTTTAAAGTACCATAATACTTTCCTGGGATCAACACTATTAATATAGCATTTTATTGTAATGTTCATCATTTATAATTCTTTCGAAATTATAATTACTTTGGAGATAAAATTTTAATTGAAAATTTTAAGCATCGTAATATACTGCTTGCTCAAAATGATTTTTTTACATGTATTATTTTAAAATAATCTCTTAACTTAAAAGGCGGTTAAATAACGTAAATTAAAATTTTTTAATTATGCGTTTATTATTCAAACTTCTTGTTTTCAAACATTGAAAGGGAGAAAGAACCATTCATATTCCAAGAATTAAGGTAATAAATCAGGTTTCAATAATACAAATTTTCCGAATATTGATGGCTGAAATATAAAGGAAAAAATATTTCCGTTCATGGAAATGATCCCCATGCAATGCAAAGTAAAATCGGAAATTATTCTGAAGATTTGAAACAAAATAGAAGTACAATTCTAATGATATGTTAATATATTACATTTGTGAATGTTTTTATATTCTGTGATATTTATGTGCTCTTAAATGTTTGAATTTTTATGAATATAATATAATAAATGTAAACTTTTAATTAAAAAAAAATTGATGCCTTCTTATTTATTTGCATCTGCTTAAGTTAAGCAAATTCAAGGTTCTTTCACACTTCGAAAGATATTGGAATTCATGGTGTATTGGGTCTTGTATAAGTTTATTGCGTATGATTTCAGTCCATCTAGTTACTCGTACTTTTTAGTAAAATACACAAGTTTTCAACTTTATAGTTTTACCTTTGCAAAAGTAAACATAAGTTATTAGTTCTGTATAAGAAAAAACAATCATGCATAGTAAATCTAGTACATAATTAAATCGCTTATCTCAAAACGTATTGTCATAAATTATAAATATTTCATTTTACTGATAGTAAGCTTATTTTTCTTATAAACTTGTTCAAAATGATTCATTAAAATAAAAATGTGCAACAATTTTACACACACACACATTTTTGCAGCACACACACAATACCCGTTTATTAATAATTAAATATTCTTATAAATGGAGTACTGTAAAAAAATGGAGTAATATAAATTTTAAAATTTGCGACATTTTACTATACAATTTTTTTTTTCATATTTTATAATAAAATACACAAAATCTTCATATTTTATAGATTTATTTCAGAAAAAGATACAAGAAATTCCATTCAAAAGAGATTTTATTCCATTATCTCCTTCTCAGGTGAACTCAAATTTGAACAATGCTTAAATAATATAGAATAAAATTATGAAGAAAATGAGTTACTTAAACTGAAAGACTGTGTAATAAAGTGCATGTTATTGTTATGCATGTATTTTTTCATTAGCACATTAAATAATAATAAGTAAATTATTGTCAAAATACAAAGACATAGTAAAGACACATAAGCACTTTTATAAGGAATTTCAAATTAACTCCTATTTATTAAAAACATATTAGGGTGAAGATTGTTGTTTTTCTTAGAAAAAAATACTAATTAGGTATATATTTGTTGAAAAACACACAAATTTATCATTATTGTAATTTATTACAAACTTTCATAAAAAAAAAGAAATTCAAAATCTTAATGGCTATTACTGAAAAAAAAGATTATGAAACAGTTTATTTTTCTCATCCATGCCAGCGAGCCTCGAAAATCCCCCAGCAATTCTGGTGTTGTAAAACAACAAAATGTGATTAATGAAAAAAATCGCGTTTTTGCTCTATGATCGCGTGATTTATTTGTTTACTTATTGATGTCATACTTGACGTAATGAAGCAACAAGGACTGGCGACGGAGCTTGTAATTTTCAACTACGGTCGAATGACGAGAAGGACACCTAAACTTCCCTGTTCCCTAAGCCCGGGGTGAAGGCTTAGAGAGACGACATATTTAATATGCATCATTAAAACTAAAACACAAACCTACGTCTAGTCAGAAACTATACTGGAAGACTTGGCTACCCCAACATTCTTCAAATAAATGTATCACATGATTTTAAGACTTTGTAGAGGCATACTTGAATTTGAGATGTAGGTATTTTCCTTACTTTCTATGTGAAGTGGTTTCCCTTCATTGTTTAAATCTATAGCTATTGTAAAATTTAATTAAATAGTAAAAATTATTACTGTTCTTATTGAAAGCATATAAAAAGGACGACATAATTTATTAAGTCTCTTTACAGATTATACAATATCGCTGTCACCCAAATAATTACATCCTAGCTTACAATTAAATATTAATGTCTTAGCTTACCAATTCTCTTGCATCGATTGAGACATTTTTCAAATCAGCGGATTCAACTCCTATTACCCTTTACTGTATCTAGGAATCCCTTCTAATCAATTTTAGCTACAAATAATCAACTACAACAATTTACTTCAATTAACTTACAAACATTTATCAGCTTCTCATTACCATCTTTCCTCCCTCATTCCTTTTGATTCTACTGCACTTTTATATCATTTTCTTTTATTCAATTCATTACATTTCTTACTTTCATCTAATCTGCCTAATCATGTTTCATTTGGTAGGATAGGAGTTGGGATTTCATACAATTCAAAGATTAAGAAATTCTCAAGGTTATTGAAAGGAAAACCACAAATAACCCAACGGCATTTAGGTTGTCTTATATGTAGCCAGAATTAGAACCTACAATCTACTTTTTGCACAGTTCATAACACTTTATCGTTTTAATCTTAAAAAAGTTTATTTATTTATTTTTTTTCAGTTTTTAATTTTCTTAAGATAATACTTGCACTTTTCCTGTGATAAAAGAAAACGAAAAATTTATGGTGAAATAATCCTTTTTTTTTATTACTCGCATGCTGTTTATGTTTTTAAAAACTGCGTAATTTTGAAGTTGATACGAAAAAACATTAAATATAAAATAGTATTCTAATATATTCTGATTCATGGTAGAATATATTTTTCATATAAATATATACATCAACCTCATTTAACTCATAACTCTTTTGATGTGTTAACGTTAAGAACTTTCGAGACAAATATTTTTTGCAACAGATACCGGTTAAAATTTGAAAAGCAAAATTTGGGAAGATAAAAAATAACCCGATGGTTTTCATATGGATAAACATTTCGATGTGAATAATGATAAAAATCGACATGTTTTGTCCCAAGTATATGTTTAAATTGCTTTGCGTGAAAAACTTGATTTCTGTAGCTGTTTCCTCAGTAGAAGAAAACAAGATAATTATAGTTAAAAACTTCCAGAAAATGTCTAAGTCGATAGGTAAAATTTAAGTAGAATGACCGCTTCTCTGAAGACCCCGTGTCGCTACTGGTCAACAAGAGAGGTTAATTTTTCCATGACAACCGTGGCGTATGTAAACAAAGGTGTCACGTGATGAAGATATTTCCTTTCGAAATAACAGCTGTTTGCGTTATGAAAAATGACCACTTTATTTCAAAAAGAAAAAAAAAATGATAGAGATGGATCGATGGCTTTGCTTATGCAAGTCGAGAAAATTCAGTTCAAGGTGACATTTGATGATTGTAACAATTCTAATGGATTTCTAAGGTGAAGGTTCCGCTGTAAAAATAATCGAAAAACTGAGGTTTTAGTAGTACTTAAGGGCTACCTTCAAAAGTTTATTGTCCCAAATTTCTATCGAAGCGTTTGTTTTAAGAATATAGATAGATTAAGCTATTTAATTCCGAAGGTCTTTCGATTAATGCTGCCCCCACCTTTTGATAACGATTCTAACAGGTGAAAAGGATTTATTGATAGTGTTAATTTAATTATTTAGAAACATGTAATTTAATGCTGTCCATTTTTATGACGATTTCAATTAGATATTAAATACATCATTTAAACTTACATGAATTTAAAATACATCATTTTTATTGAACGTTATAACCAAAGTAAAATTATCTTAATTGTTTTGAATAATTCAGAAAGCTCAAAGTAATTTATAAGAAATAATATTTAATTTTAATACAAAAATTTAGAATAATTCTCTGAATAGTTAATTCACAAACATATACTATATATATATAAGAGTGTTATGATTGTTTAATTTCCACTCATCACTCAAGCTGTATTGTGAGCTAATGGAGCAATCAATTACAACTGCAAAACGAAAAACTTGGTTGTGCCAGAAAAGAAACACTTAAGAGATACTGGTAAAAATGTCGACAGATGTTAATGTGAATCCAAATCAATGTTATGACAAGTGATACAGTAATGACTTATAAAAGTTTTATTTTCGTCGATTTAAATCGAAAGTAAATCAGAGTATCAACAATTATAAATGTTCAAATCATTATCTATATAGATATATAATGATTTTGAATTTGTATCAGAGAATATTAAACATTTATAATTATTGGTTTGTTATAAGTTTTACTCTGATTTACTTTTGGTTTAAATCAATGAAAATAAAAATTTTATCTGTCATTACTGTATCACTTATCATAACAATGATTTGGATTCAAATTAATATCGGTCTGCATTTTTACCGGTACCTTAAGTGTTTCTTTTCTGGCACAATCGATTTAACTTTTTTTGTTTTGCAGTTGTTATTGATTGCTCCATTAGCTCACAATACAGCTTGAGTGGAAATTAAACAATCATAACACTCTTTCAGCAAAATCAATTTAATAAAAGAATCTAATAATGGATAAAAATATTTCTCAATGAAGCAAGTTGATTGATCTATTGCTTATTAACGTCATACTTAGAAAATTATTGACCGTCGGATGTCATAACTTGAAACACGGTCAAAGGACGAGAACAGCTCCTAGAAGTTCACACCCTTTTCTCCTAATATCCACATCATCCCGACTTGTGAGCCTCGACAGATTTAACATGCATTATACTCAATATACAGCGAATCTTTAGAAGAACCAGGACTCGAGCGTGGGGCTCGCCTGAAGCAACGTCAGTTATGAGTTTACAATTATGACCACTCGTCTACCATAGCCGCCTAAGGAAGCAGAATCTATAACAGAAAGTCGCATATAAAACTATTTTTTTTACTTTATTATAACATGTTTCTTTATAAGAAAATCAGTTTTAGTACGACCTACTTGAGACAGAGTGAAAAGCATAGTTATTGCTAAGGTATTTGGAGTAAACATGAAAAGCAGCAAAGTAACAAAGGTGATGGATTGTATACTGTTCGTATTTGGGAACAGTAACGGGAAAAAAACACGTAGAAACAACTTATGTACTAGAGAATATCGTAAAGTTTTAATCATTACTAGTAGACATTTGAGATAAATCTAGATTCTGTACATTAACTGATCGTTATGTACAGTACTACCAACATTTCTTTACCTTTTCGAAAGACGTCATCGTAGAACTCAGCAAATTAAAAAAAAAATCCTCTTCATGCTCCAATTTACTTCAATATATGACATACTGATAAAACACAAATCAATATTAGCAACTGTCATTTGCAACTTTATGTACATCAGGATCAACTGATATGCAGAATAAATTTTACCCATATCTCTTGTTTAGGTTTTAGTGATAATTAAAACCTTATGATACCCAATCGTGTATTATCAAGCTGTAAAGTTTATTCTTATTTAATTATATCATTTTGTATGCTTTTATTATTTCTATCATTCTAATTCTCCAAAGTTAATGGAGAATCAGAATGATAGAAATATAATATCTTGTACACTCATTATTTGAAGTTTATACAAGCATATAAGTGGCTGAGGTACCCTAATGGTCATGGTCGCCGACTCGTGATTGGGGTTGTTTTCGTCGAGACGTGGGTTTGAGCCTTGATGCTATTAAATATATGGAAGCTGAATCACGTTAAATCTGGTCGGGGGCCCCAATCCCCCCATTGAAGTGGTGTGGAAATTTGGAGATGTAGGTATCAGCTCAGGTGCCGTCCTCGTCACTTGAATGAGGCTCAAAATGACGAGGCTCGACGCAAATAGCCCTCATATTACTGCTCTGTGTGACATTAATAAGCAATCACATTACATGCAAGTTATTACTAGAATTGTATTTTTTTGTTTTTATAAGAGCATTTGGGAGGAGAGATGTCAACTTACACAACAGAAAAGAATCGCGACGAGATTTATAGATTTGAGTCGGTGAATAAGATATATTATTGTTCAATTATATGATCCCTGGTATTGTTAAATCAAAGCCGAGATTTACAATTCAGCATTAACGTAAAATAATTACATCGCCTTTACCTTTAACTGTATTTAGTATATACTGTTTCACTGAAGAAAAGGCTTACTATTCTCAATTTTCTTTTTTAATTTCTTTCAAACTGAGGGTTGTAATTGAATTTGAATAAATAAGAGATAAGACTCGAGCTCTTAGTCTTATTTCTATGGGGGTTTCTAGCAAGAGCATGGGATATTTGCTGATAAACCATTCGATTAAAAAAATGCAGGGATTGTACAAAGTAAAATTGTTAACGTGAATTAACCATTAATTTTACTAAGTACTTGAAGGTAATACAGGCACTTGGTGTTTTCTCAGAGTTAATTTAAAAGTTAACCAGCAACAGATGACTTTACTACTTTGAAAAGGAAGTTCAAATTCTACCGAGTAGGATTTATCATGTAACTCTTATGATGAAATCCTCATGGATATTATCATCATTAAGTATGAAATTATCATGCATAAGTTTCCAAGATAGTCGTCGTTATTTTTTTTTTTGGGGGGGGGGAATCATTAAAGAATTGAAGGAATGTAATGCAGTACTTATTCTGGTAGGCTTTTAAATGATCTCCGGTAATATATGAAGCATTTTCTCATATCGCCTATAATTGATCCATGATCTGTGGCGTTTGCGGACACCTACTGTTGCAAGTGTACAAGATAACTGCATGACTGTTTCTGTAATACCAGCATTTGCACGAGCTTTGATTTATATGTTTTTATATTTTAGACACTTATTTTCATAAAAATTTGTACACCAAGAACTAAGAGTGGGATTGTTACGAAACTCGGAATGAAGGTTCGCACATTTCTAATTATGTAAATAATTAGAAATATGTGTGTGCAGCGTGATTGCGCATTGCGTTATGCCACCAGAGGCCATTAAACTTCATTTCCCTTCAATTATAAAACCGGTAATCAGAGCTTGTATGCGTGAATTTAACTTGTTGCAGAGGGACGCTTTTATCTAGAGATGCCATTACTCCGCCAACTATCAACAACGAGACAATTTAAGCAACTATCAGTGTTTGAGAGAAGAAGAATCATAGGGATGATGGAAACCAGGTGGTTTGCTCGGTGAGTAATTCACCTCCTAGACCGTTCTGACTTTACTGCAAGAAAGGGTTGGGACCAGTGGACAAGAAAGAGGTCTGTTACACGGCGTTCAGGTTCAGGACGCCCTCGACAGACTGGTAGTCGAGAAGATCGTCACATCATACGACAGGCACATATAGTTTCAACTCTTTCATTGTACACCATCCATTCACAGTCAGCACCTTCATTAAGGGCCTCTGTATCAGTCTGTACCGTTGCAAGGCTCTTGGCTGAAAGACAGTTGCTATCGCGGTGGCCATTACGTCTACTGCCATTGACATCTATTCACCGTCGCCTCCGTTTGGAGTGGTGTCGTGCTCGAAGGGATTAAACAGCAATCGAATGGAATCAGATCGCCTTTAGCGATGATTCTAGATTGAATTTGGGCAGTGATGACAATTGTGTACTTGTGGAGGCCCTGTGGTGGTATAGGGTGCCATCGCATATGACACATGAACACCCATAATATTGATCCAAGGCACTATAACAACCGATAGGTACGTTCGTGATATTCTTCAGTCACATGTGTTGCCACTCATGGCAGGGCTTCCAGGAGCCATTTTTCAACAGGACAATGCTCACCCCCACACAGCATGGGTTTCACAGGACTGCGTCAGCTACATTTCCACCTTCCAGGGCCTGATTGTTTTTAAGATTTGTCACCGATCGAAAGAAAAATATGCAGGAAAAATACGTAAATAAACAATAAAACAATCGATGTTTAGTATTTGCTTATAATAAAGACATTTTAAGGCAGTGAAAGAATATAAAGGGGTTGACAAATTTAAGACTTGGACATTTTCATTCAAAGTAATAGTAAAATTCTTCGCTTAGTGATATTATATCTTTAAATATCTATCTTTCTTTAATACCAAGTCATAATGGGGAAAATAAAGTGATAGAGAACAAAGATCTTTGAATGCATTTTAATACTTAAATATTTAACTATCCTAATTTATAGAACAGCAATTTGTAGGTCAATTGATCTCCAATTCAAGACTCTCTTCCGCTAAAATTCACCATGTAGAATTATTTCTCGTTAAAATCAATGAAGCCTGAAAGTCAAGGAAAGGGGAAGTAAAGAAAAGATAAGAGTTTCAGCCGATTTCGCATCGCTCTCATTCGTCATCTCAGACCATCCCTTGCCCAAAGAGAGAGAGTACGAGGTTTATCATTAAAACTCTATCATTTTATGCCAAAACACTTAAAAATATTAATGGAATTACTTAAATTTATTTTTCTGCATCATTAAGTTATTTAGATTTGCATTTTAGTAATACATTTGAGAAAAAAAAAAGTCTTGGGTTTAACATAATTCAAAAGCTCGGAAACAGTAATATAAGTTATAAGAAAAATAATTTTGTACATAAGGAAAAATATCTATTCATTATATTTATTATTAGATAAAAAATAATTTAAAGCAAGATTTCCATTTTTTTTTCAGGAACAAAGTGTATTATAGATTCGTAATGAAACATAGGTGTTTTTAAAAATCAAGTAGTTCCACATTTATGATTTTATTTATTTATAAACACGTAAACACACTCTTAAACCCATTAATTTTCAACCTTCTCAAATAAATAATTTACAATTCCTTTTGTTTTATTGTGTTTAAGAATTTTATTATTTTCTGAATTGTTTTTATGCGGGAATTTTTTTTTCTATTATTCGGAGAGTTATAACCATTTATCCGTCTTGCCTGCCATCTTAAATTTAATCATAAGAACTAAATTTCCCTTGTTCAGTCACAGACTAATTAATTAAAACAGTCAGTTATATCCAAAATATTTTTATTTACTCCTCAACTTCGGAGAAATTTTCTTCACAGTTAATATCATATCCTCGAGTACTAACAACTTCTCCATAATGTATAAAAGAATTCTCTTACCTCAATAAAATGTGAGTACCTCCTCAGATTGTTCTAACCGCGTCAACTCACCTTAACTGCTTCACACACAAGAATACTTCCTCACACATTACAATAAGAATCTTATTACCATAACTTTAATTATATTCTCATCTCCTATTTTTCTGCCTGCCTGCCTTCGAACTAAAATTTTGTTCTGTTTTATAGCAGAAGAGCCAAAGTAGGCTGTTACCAAAATTAGAGATTTTGTAGATGGATTTCTCAACTCAGCGAAATCCAACTCATTTGGAGCTGAGTGATTTGTATCTGCTGGACTGTTACTTCTGTTACAACAAAATTTAGTAACTGGACAACTGTAAGCATGTGAAGAATTAATGATGTAGGTGGCTAATATCGATGCATAATATTCAGCCTCAAGTCCAGTGCGATCTCGCACTAAGGGGTTGGCCCGCTGTTGGATTTGTATTAGAGGTTCGATATTGCCTTCTTTACCCCTCTCTAGGTTTTCTCCTATCACCGAGTACCACTCACGAGCCTGACCTGTGAGTTGATTTCGTAAATGCGCAGACTGAAGGGCGATTGGTATATTATATTATGGAATATTTTCCACCAAAATGGCTAAAAAAATTCCATCCCCTTTTCCGATCCATTGAAAAACTGTACTTATTATTGGCTCCAATTCCATGCGTGGGAATGTTTGAGTATCGCTCTTTCCTCATTGTTCAGCTCATGAGCCATATCTTGATCAATGTATTTTTCAATAAATACTAGAATCAAATTGAAGATACGAAAAACAAGATAAAGTATTTTGTTAATCACTGAAACTTAGATAAAGTCACTCTCCCTCGAATCCCAATTAACTGAACAGTCCTAGAGTACGATTTAAATATGAAGTATTATCTTACCAAATCACTAGATCTAATTCAATCATTTCACAAAACAAACGCTTCTTATCTTAATACTTTAACTGAAATTCACTTCAATCAACAAAACTAATTAAGACGCTTCAATCAAAGTTATAAATCTCTATCGACAAGTCTTTATCCTCCATCTCCTTTCATTTCTATTTAATATCTCTAATTCACTTCACTTCTATCTTTACCTAACTTATCTAATTACGTTTCATTTTGGTTCGGAAATGTAATTGTAATTTTATGCAATTCACATTAATTAACCGTAAAGTCCTCAAGGTTAGTGAAGAGAAAATCGCAAATAGCCAACATCAGAGATTATAAACTTTACAAAAACATGTTATTCATCAATGAGTAATTTATATTGTATTTAATAAAATATTTTTTTATTCCTATTCTAATGCAGTCACTTATAGTTCCTTCTTTTCTCCTTACTGATTACGTATGAAAGGACATTTGATAAATATTTTCTATCCCTAGCTATCTAAGGAGTATGTGAGAGGTACTTAAATATGTTAATTGTATTTAAGTAATACATGATCTCTCTAAATCACTATAATTTTGCAAATGAGGATATAATAACGAAATAAGTTAAAATAAGGATAAGTTCTTCATACATGAAATAAAATAATTTTGAATTAATTTTCATCAATAATTGTAGATGATTAGGCATTCATTAATGACGAGTTATTGTCAAAATTCTTGATTTAATTCTTTTAATTTTTTGTGTAACTTTTATGAAAAATGTAAAAATATTTTTTAAAAAATATACTTATTTTCTGAAAGCAAGAATAGCAAATTTCAAAAATATTTAAGATTTTTTTTTGATGTTTCAGCAGTACCATAAAAAGTACCATTACCTGAGCGAGTAATCTCAGACAAAGTTAAAATATGAGTTATAATAAAGGATAGTAGTTTTTCTTTTTTTAAAAAAGCTACAGTCGTAATCCTTTCCATCTCTTTAAAAAACATGCGATACTAATTACATTTCATTTTAATCTAGAAGCTTCTGGATATTTACATATTGCTATAATCAGCAAATTTCCTTCGAGCACTCACGATTCATGGGAAAATTTTCTTTTTACATCTAATTAATATAACAAAATAAAATAAATATTGAATTTAGCGAATAGGTTCCTGACGAGAAACGAACTTGGAAAATATTATTTTCTTTTTAAACATACTTTTACATGGAAATTTTCGTTTTCACAAAGAAATAAAGAGGTAAAAGAAAAAGTATAACGATTAACAATTTGATAAATATGGGAAACAATTCTGAGACTAACATTCACAGAAATATTTCATTATTCCCATATACTTGAAATTCATAATAGCAAAAAAAAAAAGGAATATATTTTCTTTATTTATACCAAAAAGTACTAAAATATTTAAAAATATTTCGGCTGGAACATAATAAAAAAGATACTCTGTGCCATAAAAATTTACGCTCCGAGAAATAACATTGGGATTCTTTCGAAACTTGGCATGAAGGTACGTGTCAAGCAGATATGTAAATAATTAGAAATACAGCGTGCTTATGCATTGCGTATTGCCACCAGCGGACGTTGAACTTCGTTCTCTTTTGATTATACAACAGGTAAGCAGAGCTCGTTTGCGTGTATTTTATCTGATGCAGAGGGAAGCTTTTTAACTAGAGATGCCATTACATCGCCCCATCGGATACAATATGAACAGCTGTCAGAGTTCGAGAGGGAAAGAATCATAGGGATGATGGAGGAATCATAGGGTGGTCTACTCGAAGAGTATCTCGTCTCCTAGGCCTTTCTGACTTTACTGTAAGAAAGTATTGGGACTAGTGGACAAAACAGAGGTCTGTTACACGATGATCTAACTTAGGACGTCCTAGTTTAGAACTAGTTTAGAATAGACCAATAGTTTAGAAGACCATCACATCATACGCCACACACGCACAGTGCGCCAACTGTCTCATTGTCCACCTTTCATACACAGACAGCACCATCATTACGGGCCTCTGTGTCAGTCCGTACCGTTGCAAGGCACTTGGGTGAAAGACAGTTGCTATCACGGCGCCCATTAGGTGTATTGCCTTTGACACCACCCTGCCTTTTACACCCATTTGACCACCATAAACAAGGGTTTTACAGGACTGCCTCCGCTACATTTCCATCCTTCCCTAGCCTACTCGATAGAGCATATATAAGATGCATCACCGATGGAGCATATATGGGATCAATTAGGACGACAAATTGGACAAACTACGAGTTTGGTCGAATTAAAGGCGCGTTTGCAGCAACTGTGGAACGAGATGTCGCAGGATAAAAGTGTTTAATATATTTCAAAAGCATTGTTTAAAATATACATTTTCCAAAGTTTTCCAATCTTTTTCACAACAAAATAATGATGAAATGAATAACTATACAAAATATAATTTCTGTTTCGTTTTGTTAAACAGTTGCGGAACTGTTTACTAGTGATCACCTGATAGCACCACAGTATTTTCTTCTTGGGAATGGAAATGAGTTGCACAACAGTATCTCTAAGGGTTGAATATTGAATGGTGTCAGTCGTTTTGTTCATTTATGCAATTGTTGTACTTATTGCGACGTTCTTCGGCGTTAGTTGATCTCTCTCTGTGATCTTAGTGAATCTTTAAAGTATTTCTTGTTTAGAAGACAGCACAGGCATAAATAAAGTAAAGCAAAGTAATGACATTCACAGACAAAACATCATGGATGCATAAGCCACCTTGTTAACTTTTGTTATGTGTGTAGCTAGTTTAAATTAGTTAAAATGGAATATAAACTGTACTTTCATTGTGTTCTTGGTTATGTGGATAAAAAAAGGACACTTCATATTTCACGCATAACCTGTACAACTACACATATTGAATGGATAAACAGGAACTGCAAAAGTAGACTATTTTTCGTTCCAGTGGTTTGGTGAGAGAACAAGGATCGTATTATTGATTCTTATTTTTTTTTCATACCAGTATTGCAGGGAATTTAAATAAAATGAAACATATCATCAACTATCCTGATGTTACTAAGCTCTTAAACTTGTCTCATAGGGAAGGATTACCTGTTCTTGCTTGTAATTTGAAAACAATTGAACGGGGTTCAGATGGTAGTGAAAGCGAAAATTAACAATATGTTGAAGAATATATTCCCGAATCTCACGTAATGTCGCCTCCCACACATCTGGTAGAACAAAAGGAATTGAGTGATTTTGTCTGTGATTTGAAACTTTCTAAACTGTGAGCACAACTATTAGGCTCTAATCTGCAACATTGGAATCTACTAGATCAAGGTACAAGGGTTTCCATGTTTAGAATAAGAAGTAGAACTTTATAATAATTTTTTAAAAAGAAATTGTCAATGTGTTTCTGCACACATGTGAATAGTTGGAGGAGTTTCTGCTTAGGAAACCTGAAGAGATACTATACAAAAGAAAAGCGTCAACATATTTTTTTGTCAATCAAACTAATAATGGATTTTGCACATATTAACATTAGATTTTTCTCTTACTAATCTTTTTATTAACAGACGTTTTTTAGATAGATGTTTTTTGTTTACAGATATAAATAGTATTATAACCTAGTATTATAATCTAATAATATAAGATGCGATAAAGAAAAATAGATTCTACCACTGAATTCAGCCCCCTAGAATTGGTTAATTTCATACATTTGCTAACCAGATACACAAAAAGAAAAGGAAATTTATTAAGTAGTGCTATTTGAATTGAGATTGCGTATAGGGGAAATATTGGAATATTATGATATATGTAGTCACTGACTTTGATACTGATAAACTGACTCTGGATGTAGATTTATATTTAGTACTAGTTTTAACTTGCAATATATATTTCTTAATTATAATTATTATATCCCGTTCAGTGTATTTAGATATTTGTTACTACCCTCAAATTGAGAGCTACCAACACGTTTAATAAATAAAAGAACAATTAAACTGCATCCCTTAGGGCTTTTCGCATGAACTCTGGATATTTTTGTCAGAAAATGAATAAATAGAAAACGGGGAATAGAACAAATTTATACATGATATTGTCTAAAACAAAGATAATTTTCATTAAATGAAAACAAACAAAACCGTAAAATAGAAATTGTTTCATGGAAGTCCTTTACTCCAAGTGTTTTCTATTCATAAAAATGAAATCCAAGTTTGTTGACACTCCAAAAGTACGAGTTACAAATTTTAGAAAGACATCATTACATTAATTTTAAGACCCTTTTCCCCCTAAAATACTTATTAAAAGTGTCAACTTGGACATTAAATGATGGAAAGCAATAGGCTTTGACATTTGCGTGAAAAATACGGAAAATGAAGAACGAATGGCAATGAAAAGTAACTGCATATATATGCATCTTCTACAAAAGGCAAAGAGTTAAATGTCAATACGGTTGATGGATGAGCAGTCTACCGTTTTAATAAATCAATATTTAAACGGATTTCGGTTCATAGTGACTCACGACGACCAAAAATAAACTTCATAACATATAACTCTCCTTATGCCGTCAAAATGCAGTCCTTTTTATTTGTCATAATGTCAGAGCCGTTCATTTACGACCGCCATTTGGAAGCGGCATTGGAACCATTCGTTGCTACGTTCTATCAATCAATTTATTTTAAAGGTTTATATTGCTTTGTGTATGCTTACACACAGACTCTAAGGAATTTATAGTTCATTCGGAAACTCAAACAGGTGTACGAGGCATTTATCAGAATATCGTGGTATCGGCTGAATATTAAAATTGGATATTTCATTTCTTTTACCTCATTTTCGATTCAGAACAAAAAATTGTGTAGAGAGAGAGAGAGAAATGAATAAGCGACAAAAATTCTTACATTTTTTTTGTATTTAAAGTAATATTGTTCGTGAAATACTCGAGGCCTATCAGATCTAGTAATTTTGTGCTTCATTTAAAGATAAGGGTAACACCAGAACTTATATCTATTCTAACTTCCAAACTTGAGTGTTGAAATTCAGACCAAACTTTTTAAAAGTGTAGCAGCTCCCATTATTCAGCATAAATTAACTTCTACAAAACCAGGATTTGAACCAAAGACCCGACATCACAGGTTATGTAGAGGTTGACCACGATCATTGTGTAGTCAATACATGTCATTCTATCCTCCTTGATAGAAGGATAAGTAGTGACCTCTACTCCTTGTATCACCTTCAGTATATATATTTCCTCCCCTTACTGAAAAATAACAAAAATAATAATTTTCGATTACAATAAATGTCAATTTCAAGCTTATATGGCTTATGTGCAGGGATAGCAATATTTTCTTTCATCCCTAGCAGGATTTTAGATAACACTTTTTCAGGGAACTACTTAAAGGTTTCTCTAAAAGTTTAGTTGTTGAATTTAAATATGTATAAACTAATTAAAACTGATATTTATCCCTTCACACACACACACATATATATATATAAAGTTCGTGATTAATGTTTTCTTCCTTTTGATAAGATTTAAGTGTATCTAATTTTGAAAGTATTTTCATAGTTTCGGAGCAATTGTAGAACAATTATGCGAACAAAATATTTCAGTTGATATTTAAAGATTTTTATCCTGATGAAATTTAAGTACATTTAATTATTTTCTTCGTTTTTAACTGTTATTTTTATTTAATATATATATCCTCCACGATATTAAAA
>BMAW01047052.1:0-10415 GCA_019974015.1 Nephila pilipes | reverse complement strand
GTATGAAATGTAGATTTTATAAGAAGGATTTTATATCAAATACATTTGATTAACTTTTATAAGTCGGAAATAAAATATTTTAAATTGCGTATTCCTTATACGCTTGATGAACAGGAATTTTTAACGCTGATAATAAAAATAATATTAAACTCAGAAAATTAAAAAACAGGTTATCAAAAATAAGCAGATCAAGAATGATTTGAGTCAATTTGAAATTGTTAAAATATTATAATTTTGTAGTATAACTGTTCGTTTTGGACATCTTTGTTGTATTATAATACAAGTTACTTATAGATTTCTCTGTTATTAAGATTATTTTCTATGATGTTCATTTTTTTACGCATAGCTAGTTTTTTTCATTTTTTACAGTCTAACACAAACATATAATGCAATGAAGAGGATATTATTGTACAAACTATTCTCCAGATTATGAGAAAAAGGATACGAAAATTTTTATAAAATCGTTTTTATAGATTCGATACCTGTAATTAAAAGAATTTGCGTATTGTGTAAATTTTGATCTCAGTTGATATTCAAAAGCATATGTAGAAACGAAATGAGAAAGAAATTACCGTAACGTATAAAATCCTTTTAGTCATGTATATCATTGATTAAATACTATATGTTTTTTCGGCGATTAATTAAAGGTAAAAAAAATACAATAACTAGCACCATATATAGCAAATATACCAAAAAATTTAATATTATTGCGAAATTACTTTAATTTAAACTTTAATATGAGATTTATATTTCAAATTTTTAATTTGCTAGTCAGATTATAAGGACATGAAATAGTTAGGAAAATTTTTTCTCAGAGGAAAAAAGGGGTAGAAAATTTTACTTTTTTTTATAAAATAATATTATGTCACTCAAGTAATATATGTTTCTAAATACTGTTATATTGTTTCTTCCCTGCCTGTTTATAAAATACTATCACATAATTGTTTACACGAAGTAGAACAATTATATTATTATTACAGCTCCGAAAATTTCAAGGAAGCAGTAGTCTAGTGCTCATGATCGCGGACTCGCGGAAAGCATTGTTTTCGTCGACTCGTAGGTTCGAGTCTTGATACCACAAAAGACCTCCCGTCGCGCGAGGCTGGTGCACGTGAAATCTGGATGAGGTCACAAGTCGGCGTGTGAGGAAATTTAGAGAGAGGGTACCAGCTCCAGTGTCGTCCTTGTTGCTTGACCCATGTTCAAAAAGCCCTCGTGTTGCTTCTCAGTGCGACGTTAATAAGACAATCAAAATCCGAATATCATCATAGATCAATTGATACTAAGGTTTCACACATATCGATTACTTTTCATATTTTCGCTATTATTATAGTTTTAAAAATATCAAGGGTCAATTGAAATTCAGCTTTTACATACACGTAGAGTACTTTTCACTATTTAAACTACTCAGGTAAATTAATAATCAGTTTCACTTGAAAATTGTTCCAAGCAATTCTTCATATTAACCTTCGAACCTAAGCTATAATTTTCTAATTCAATTGAATTAGAAAAGTTTAGTTTGGGGATTAAGGGTTAAATGAAGAGACCGGCATCTTCCTAAAACTTTTATGTATAAATCTGTAAAGTAAATGTACCATACGTTACAAGAGACTTATTTAATAGGCAAAATTGATTGAAAAGGCTTTTAAATAATAATTGGAGCAAATGCAACAATACAAGACATATATTTTAAATTATTTGTATAAATCTTGCAGCTCTTAAATTATTCTTAAGAAAAGCTTCAGATTTAGTTTTATAATCATTCTTATGAATTTTATCTTTTTATTTACCAGTATATGATCGATATACCAAAATATAATATATTTTAATCGATTGCCATAATTTGTATACGTTAACTATTAGGAGACTGAGTTACCAGTTAAGTATACAAAGACTTTAACATTCAATTCAAAACAATTGTATCAGAATTAACATATTTAGAATTATGGTTAAGTGACAATACAACTAAAACTCATTAATATTCATGTATACGCATGCTTCACAAATCATACAATCACATTGCTCAACTTGCTTCACCTTACGCGGATAAAGTTTATGATTCTACCATCACGCAAAATAAACATTTTATTGCGGAGATGTAAGAAAATTTCCATTGAGACAAACACTTGATATCATTAGCTTTTTTGAATCGCCTGTTACAATAAGATAAGAGGGGGAAGGTATAGATATTGACTCTTTGCAAAAATCTCCATCATCACTCTCTCATCCTTATCTTAAGGAAAATAAACCGTCATCTCAACAGCAGATGTAATCTGTTCTCTGTCAGGTGGCACAGCTTATAAAAGTTTGGTTTTATACTTAACGCTACTGTCTCTGATCAAATTGCATCTTTCAGAGCAATTATTAGAAGAAAACTATTGCATTCCTTACAAGATAAATCAGACATTGCTATATACCTTATCACACATCGGAAAATATAGAGTCCATTTTTCACTACGGTGGTATAAATTAAGAAAAGACAAGGTACATGGTATAGGAGAAATTATGTAGTCTTTTGTCATTCCTTTTTCCGATAATTTTTTTTATATTTTTATGGTTAATAAAAATAGTCATAACATATGCTTCTTTATGACCAACGTAAAAATTAATACATACAGTACTCCTCCAATAGATCGCTGTCACGATATGTGGTCGGACAATTTTTGCTAAAATATGTTACTTTTTAATGGCTTCAAAATAAATGTGTGGCTCAGAATAGAAAATGCAAAGTATTTGTGCGCAATTTATATTTATAAAAAACATTGTGTAAATATTTATGAAATTTTTGTATTCTTATTTTAAACTGGGAATAATTTTAAAAAAAGATATTGGAAATCATTATGATTTATTGTGAATAGGGAAAAGGTCAAATTTAAAAAGTGTTTCGACATCAAATGATAGGAAAATGTGTGACGATTACCGTAAAGAATTTAGCTCTCTTTTTTTTCTACACATTACAAATACTCAGTAATATTTTTTTCCTATTCACATTCGTTATTATAACTACTGAGAATCATAGGAGAAGGACATCTAAAGATATTCTTGGATATCCGCTTAAACTAATGCATCAAAAGAAATGATATGGCTTTGCAAAAATATGAAGAAACTCTAAATAATTGTCAAACTGAGCTATGAGCAATGAGACATAATTAAGCTTTTCCTTTTTTTCCCTCTCCCCGTAATATTATGGTAACTTCTATTTTTTGAATGCTTAAGGGGACTTAGTACCTTACGAAATCAAAAGTAGAACATTTTGACAAACTTTTTTCAATTCTTCATAAAACAACAATTTTTGCTTATTTCAGTATGTAACTTTGCCAGTTTGTGTAATAAAGTGCATAGTTTAAAATATTGGGTCGAGTTTTGCTATTAAATTAATATATTTTCTTATACTACATGAAATATGCGTACAAAAATTTGAAAAATAAATTAGCTTACCTTACGTTACCCACAAGATAACTTTTGAAAGATGTACAGTAGAACCCTAATTCTTATACCAAATGAAAGCTAAATAATGACCTTATTCTGTAAACCTCAAATTTTAAATTTACCTTACATTAGAAAAAAATGAAAAATTAAAAAAGTTATCAAGTTTGTATTTAGTAACTTTTTTTTCATGTATCATGTTATAAAATAAAATCTAATCATCCTATTAACAAAATTGAGGTTCACAGAATAAAGATTTAGAAGTACAACACTCATGTAAAATTTTAAAGCTCTGCATAATAAAGAGTTTTTTTTAATCCTGTGGGAAAGTGTGAAAATAGCAAACTGAGAAAAAGAGGTTTGTTTACATTGCATTACATAGAAAAAGCCACTTTAGACAATTACATTTTTTGTTGCACAGGACGTAATAATTGTCGGATTTTGACGCGGTTTGTTTTAAAATGCTCCTAACATTCAATACTATTTTTTAAAATCAAATTTGAAAAATCGAACTTTTGAAGGTGCAAAGGTACTAAGTCCCCTTAAGTCACTTAGGGAAAAAATATGAGTTTGAGTAAACCCTCATTGCACGGGGGGCTTCATATAAAGTTTATTTTTAAGCAAAAAATATTTTTAATAATTCTTTGCTAATTATCAATTTGTCTTTATTCTTATAAAATCTATTTAACCTTTACCTCTATTTATAGTATGTAATTTAAAAGAAGATATTATTTTCTAGCTTTTTGATTTATATATATATATATATATAAATATATATACATACTCACAAGGGGTGTTCAAATGAAAAGGCCCGAAACATCGTAACAACGCAACCGTTAACGTATTTGTCTATCATTTAGGAATGTGAATGGAGTCTCCGATGTGGATCGGAGCTGGCGTGGGCATCCGCAGGAGAGAGCATAGGCTCTTATGAAAAGCACCGTCCAATTGACAGGGCAGTATTTGTGAGGACATGATGTCGTTCACTTTGCAAAATTTGACGGTTGAGGAGCAGCGAGGCGTTATTCGATTCCTGACAGCGAAGGTGTTAAACCGGTTGCAATTCATCACCGGATGGTGACGGTATACGGGAATGAGTGTGTTCGACAATTCAGTGAGAAAATGGAGCGCCCATGTTTGAGCAGGTGATAAGAGTTTGGTTGATGACTCCAGACCAGGGCCGGCAAACACAGTCATCACGACCGATCTCATTGACTACGTGGACGACCTACAGAGAAGTGATCGGCGTGTCACATTGCGAATGTTGGCGGAGAAGGTGGATGTCAGCGTTGGAATAGTGTGGGGAATTGTTCACAACAGATTGTATTATCAGAAGGAGTGTGCGCAGTGGGATCCGAAGTAGCTCACTGACTAGCAAAACGAACCGCATTTGGGTCTAGCACTTCAAAATCTGTTTCGGTATCATGAAAACTCCGCTTTCCTGGAACGGATCATCACAGGTAATGAGAGATGATGTCATCACTGCGAGTCAGAGACAAAGCGGGACTGTATGCAGTGGAAGCCTGCGTCATCATTTCCCCCTAAAAAGTTCAAAGCTGTGGCGTCAGCAGGCAAGGTGTTGCTCAATTGCTTTTTCGACGTCCAAGGTCCGCTACTTGTAGAATTCCTCGAGCACAGAAGAACCATTAACTCCAATGTGTACTGTGAGACACTCCGAAACCTACGCAGATCCACCAAGAACAAAAGACCGGGCTGAGCACGGAAGGTGTGGTTCTGCTCCACCATAACGTAAGTCCACTCGTCTCCAAAGTAACACACGCGGAATTAGTCAAGTTCAAGTTGGAGCAGCTTGACCATCCGTCCTACAGGCTGGACATGTCACCCTACTATTTGCATGTGATTGTTCCCCTGAAGAAACATAAGAAAGGGAAGCGCTTCAACTCGGACGACAAACTCAAGGACGCTGTGAAGGTCTGGGTCTTGCCATGGCCACAGAAATTCTGGGAATCCTTCGGCTCGTTTATCAACGGGATAGATGCGATCAAGCCTATGATGTATACTTTGAATAAAGTCATCTTCATTTATACCCACAGAGTCGTTTCTTACCTTTTCATTTGAACATTCCTTGTATATATATATATTTGTGAGTGAGTGTAATGAAAATTGTCATTCAAATAAATATAAAGAAACTGCTTGAATGAATTGGTGTTAAAAATACAGAAGCAAATATTCAAACAAATTTATAAAATATTTAATAACTACAAAAAGAAATCACTCTTAAAATATATTTTGCAGGATGTAAGAGATTAAATAGAAAAGAAACACTCGATTTTTCTTTTTGTATACCTAATTACATATATACAAAAAAAATTAGTTAATCGTTACAAAACGTGAAACAGCAAAGAAAGATAAAATTTACTTGAAAAAATACTAAACCTGTAAATGATGGTAAGGAAAGAAAAATAAAATCATAAAAAAGATCAGGACAAGATATTGGAAAATCATTGATAAATAGACAGAAATATCACAAAAAAAATGAAATATGTAAAATTTTAAAATTCTGTATTCATCATTGAAGACAGTTGGGCTTGGTTATACTCGTTTTACTAGCCAAACTTTTCCAAACGGAAAAGTATTATAAAACGAGGAGGTATGTTACTGAAATTTCAAAGTAACAAAGGTACAAAAAAAGAAGAAGTTTAAGTAAAATGAGTTCGTAGACATAAAAATATATTCAATATATCTCTCGTTTTGTTTTGTTTGGTTTTCTTAACGTCGCACTAGAAGCAACACAAAGGGTTATTGGTCAATATATCTTTCATGAACAAAGAAAACAACAAATATAAATAATTAAGCAGCAGATTAAAAAAAGATCGCAAAAAAATTTACATGAGATGCAAATAACGGCTAATAGAAACAAATTGCGAATACCCTGCCAAAAATGAAGGAAGCTGAAAATAGGAAGTGGTGAACAGTGTCACCTGACAGAGAAAGAAACAGAGAGTATTAAATATAATCAAGATCAAACGAAAAATTAAATTTAAAATAAAAGTATTAAATAGAGAAATAGAAGGATATTTTTAATAAAAAAATTAAATTTAAAACAAAAATAAAAATAAGGAAATATTCCACTATCTAATTACTATATTTCAAATGATTCATTATAAAATTAAAAGGATAATAAGTTACCTGACAAAATTTGTGAACATTATCACGGTTTTTGTAAATATACTCATTGCCATAAGCATTAGCGCACCAAGAGTTGTCAGAATAAGACGAAATTTTACAACGTAAAATTAAACTAATAATGTAAGTACAACGTTGGTGTAAGTAAGTAATTGCAAAATCAAAGCAAAATTGTCATTAATTGTAGGAAAAATTACAAATAAATGAAGGTCTTAGTACCCTAATGGGCCACCTCCTGCATGAATTTCTGAGGTGATACGGTCGAGAATTAAGGCATACAAGTTCTATATGATGTCCTGCGACATCTCGTTTCACAGTTGCTGTAAACGTGCCTTTAATTTGACCATACTTGTAGGTTGTCCAACTTGCCATCCTAAATAATTCTACATGGTGAATTTTAGCGGAAGATGATCTTGAATTTGTGATCAATTGGACTACAAGCTGCTGTTCTATAAAGTAGGATAGTTAAATATTTAAGTATTAATATGCGTCCAAAAATCTTTCTTCTCAATTACTTTATTTTTTTCCATTGTGACTTGTTATCAAAAAAAGATAGACATTTAAAGAAATAATATCCTTAAGCGAAGAATTTTACAATTACTTTGGATGAAAATTTACGTCTTCAAACGTATAGAAATATACTTGATTTGAGAATGATTTGAAATTATCTCAAAAAATAGAAATGAACTCTAATTTTCAGTTAGAGATCGAAAAACTTGGGAAAATTAAAATATTTTTTATGTGAAGTCATTATATATATATATATGTGTGTGTGTGTGCATGTGTGTATGCATGTATGTATGTATTACGTTACTTAAGCAAAAGGAATAATGAAAAAATACATTTTTTTAATTTTATGAACAGAGTTTTATTTCCACTAGAAATCATTCATATGTAAATAAGAAAACGTAAGAAAATAATAAAAACGTAAGAACAAGTAAATATTAGTTAAATAATTACTTTCAGGACGACCTTGTTGTGTTCCCTTATTCCTTTTATATATTTTATCAATACAAATTATATAATTTCTTTTAAAACTAACTTAATTAAGCAATTAAAATTTTGTTATAAAACTCTTTTAAATCTTTGATAAGATCATTTATGTCTATTACGTCAAATACATATTCAAAATCTTATATATATATATATATATATATATATATATATATATATATATATATAAATAAAAACAACGCGACACTGAAAATGCAGCACCAAGAAGGGTTCGCCTGAAAATTATGCAAATTTCAGGGTAGAAGCACGTCATCGTATTATGCGAATGATATGTATTGCGCAGCTCTCCAGCGCAAGTCGAAGAAGTTATAAGGGAAAGAACCTGCAGAATGTGGAATTTTTTGCCATTATTTCTGTTAGGGAAATCATCGTAGAAAATCTATTCTTGTCTCAGAAGATGCGTGTAATAGCAGAGAAATCCAGGTTATCGTCAACGGAGGCAGTTCTAGTAAACAAACGATTTTATGAGGGGCATGGTGATCGGACTGAGAAGGACAGGTTGGTCCCTACAACAAATCTCAATTGACACACTCCTGGACGTGTCTCTAGTGTAATGGCGAAGATGGTTGGAACAAGGGAAATGTGACAAGTTTGAGGGGTGCAGGTGTAATCAGAGTAAAGTCAACACGCGTGGATCGACATATCCGTCGACAAGAGTTGGCGGACCCAGAAGCCACTTCTACCTCCATTCTACAGCATGTTCAAGGTACCCTGGATGTTCTCTTATCAACCAGAATCATTTCTCGTTGATTGGTTTCTAGAGATTTGCACTCATGACGTCCGTTAAGAAGACTGTCATTGACCCTACAGCATAGATGCCAACGTCTGCAACGGTGCCGATCTCGAGCGATGTGGACGATGGAATAGCACAGGGTCGTGTTCTAAAATAAGTCAAGCTTCTGTTTCTCTAATGATATTCTCCGCGTACGAGTGTGATGTCAACATTTACCCAAGTCCACTCCGGCTGCAATTTTGGAACGTTCCACCACGCAATAACGTGACATACTGGTTAAGGACACAATTGTGTAGAATCTCAGGTTACCTTTAGTTCTTATTCAGGGCTGTATGACAGCTTAACGATACGTAGTTGATGTGCAGTTGCCGGAGACATTCCTCTACCTATAGGAAGTACCCAATGCCTTTTACCAGCAAGATAATGGCAGACCTCACACTGCTTGCATCAACCAACGTACTCTGCAAGGTGTACAGATGCTTCCCTGGTCACCGTTCTCTCTTTATCTCTCCCCTATTGAACACATATAGGATGGGATTGGATCCCATTTTTAGACAATGGCGCTACCACGTTCAAATAGGAATTATGGCAAATGGTTGACAGGGAATGGCTCTCCATTCCTCCGGACGCCATCCGTATTCTCATTGACTCTGTACCTAAACATGTTCCTTCGTGTATCGCCATCCACGGCAGTCCTACAACCTTCTGGACCGACCTCTGTTCTCGATCTGTATTATGCATGTAATTTCGAAATAAAGATCACTTCTAGTTCTCTGTTGTCTCTCTCTGTTTCTATTTGTCAAATTTCATAATTTTCTGGCTACTCCCTCTTAGTTTTGCATATAGTATATATAATATACTCTATAACAAGAAAGAACGATGCACCAAGAAGAGTTGCCTGATTGTAATGAAATTGCGTATGCAAAGAGATTTCGACCCAACATGCAAATGATTAAAATTTGGTGACCAATGGATGAATAGCGGGGGCTACAGCGCATCGGAACTGAGCACTCAGCAGGAGTATATAAGAAGCGAATCTCAATCTGATGGTTACATTTCCTGTTGCATTGCGATTTAGGATACCTTTCAAAGACTGAAAAAGTGCTTTGCCGCAGGATTCGAGCTCATTACGAGCAACTGTCAGAGTTTGAAAGAGATCGTATCATTGTATTGAAAGAGGCAGGTTGGGCAAATCGGAGAATCGCTCGTCCTATGGATTGAAGTGATGCGGCGATTAGAAGATGCTGGCAAAAATGGGTGGACAATAGCAGATTTCAGCGTCATGATGGTAGCGGTCAGCCTAGGGTCACATCAAATCGGGAGGACAGAGTAAATGTCAGATCAGCTGTCACAGCTCCTGATTTATCGTTATTAACCATCAGACATGCGACACGAGTGTTCACCATGATCCTTCACAAACGGCTGATAGAGCAAAATGCGCGCTCGTAACAACTTCTGCGCCACCTGCCACTCACACCCGCTCACTGTCAAGCTAGATTACAGTGGTGCTTGGTTCGATTAGATTGGAATGATGCTGACGGGGACATATAGTGTTAGCGACGAATCCAGCTGCCTACTGTGTCCTGATGATCATTGAAGACGTATCTGGAGACACCCAGGGCAGCGTGCCGATCCTGCTTTCACTATTACATGCCACACAGGCCCTCAACCAAGAGTTTTGGTTGGAGGCGCCATTTCCATTAATAGCTGGACTGTCATCATTAGAGGCATACTTACAACACAGAGGTATGTCGACGACATTATGAGACCTGATTTGCTAAAGTTCCTTTTGCAGTACCGTGGCCTTATTTTTCAGCAAGATAATGCCAGACTACATACGGCATGTGTTGCTATGAAGTGTCTTACAGCTTGTCAAACACTTCCTTAGCCAGCCAGATCTGGGATATGGTGGGAAGGCGACTGCATCTACTAGAGAATGTTGAAGACCTCGCCTGACATTTGGAGCAAATTTGGCAAAAAAATACCACAGTAGACCATCAGGGAGCTTTAGCACGCTATGCCACATCACGTGGAAGCTTGCTTCCAGGCTAGAGGTGGGTCAACACCTTACTGAGCTCGTTATTTTGTAACTATG
>BMAW01047041.1:0-21101 GCA_019974015.1 Nephila pilipes | reverse complement strand
GATTGTTGAAAGTAAGAGTCGATGAAAGCTTTCTCTTCAGAGGGGAATGGGGTTATTTAGTGAGACTAGCGGCATCAGACAATACTTTATCAGATGGAGCAGAAGGAAGTCAGTTTCAAAAAAGAGATATTACATTCTTTATTTTTTCTTAATTCTTTTCTTTTATTTCGCTTAATTTCTGGAAACTTTAGATACTTTTAATTTTTGAACACTCTGCTCTACTTTTTTTTTCTATTTTCATTTATGTTTTGACAGCTATTTCTAGTTTAAATGACGTCACGGGGTTGTAAATATTTCTGAAAAAAAGTATTGTGGTTGTTCACCTCGAAATCGGCCTCTATTCCTTCCCCTTCTTACCTCCCATTCAAAAACTAGAGAAAACGAGAGAATTTTATCTGTGTTAACCTTTTAATACTTTTGCAATGTCCCAGTAGGGAGGGGGGTAAGGAATCTAGCTTATGGTGTAATCTTTCGCTCGTAAAAAATCACTAATAAATTTCTTTCCGTCGTGAGACAAATTGTTCTTCCGTGTTGTCAAGTATTTGAAAGTTATACCAACCAGGAAGAATAACGCTAACAAATCGTAATCTACTTATGATCCTGAACGAAAATAATCCGTGCACTATCTTCTCACCGAAAGTTCGAAAATCTCGAATGAGAATATCACCAAAAATTCAAAAGCAATGAGGATATCATTGTTTTTTTCTGATATTCATGGATACTGTGTACTTATTGCCCGAAGGTCACCATAATCAACATTACCTTCATGGTCTGTTGAATTCCGTGTTGGAAAAAATGGAAAAGATGTGGTGCGCGTGGAAGACAGTCGTACATCTGTCAAGAGATTTTGCCAAGTGTCGACTTCAATGGTTAACCATCAGCCCCTTTTCACTGACGGGTGGTGAACGACTTCATATCAGTTTTCTAAGATAAAATCTTACTAAAATGGCAAGATTTGAGTCTTCGCAAAGCGATAGGAGAAAACGGCGCGTCCTGAAAGAGCTAACAGAAGAAGGTTTCAGCACTTGTTTTGAACGATGGAAAGTTTTAATTTAGAAGGTTGTAGGGATAGAGGAGGAGTATTATGGCTGCACTCCAATTAAATTCAATTTAATCAATCATCAGATCTAATTCTTCTCAATAGATGACAATGAGGAGGTTTTATGTGAGCATAAATAGAGGGTTTATTTTCTTTCCACAGATGGTAGAACAATTCACGTTTTGCCGGACGCAGCCAGCGTCTCGTGCCTGTAATTCGCTACCACGGCCGCTATCGCGCTATTTCGGCAGCCAGCCGAAGGCGATAAAAGCCGGTGCCAACGGTTTTCGCGACAAGGCGCATTTCAGATGGACAGCTTGGCTGGAATTTACGGCGCTGGAAGTTCGCTTTTCGTGTTTCGCTGCAGGCTGGACTTTTCGCCACGCTGTTTTAAATTTTTTTTCTTGACAGGTAATTAAAATGTAAACAAACGGCTGGCAGCTTGCCGGATGCGCCGCGCTGCATTTACCGCGCGTTTACTTTTGACAAATTTTGCTGTTGTAGTACTACGGCAAGATGGTACGCATGTTTTACCGTTTACCGGCAGTGGTGCATTGTTGGTCTGGCGATAAGGCTCGGCGGCGTTCAAAGAAAAAAGAGCAAGTCGATGGCTATGGCGTTACATTTACAACATATATTTGCTCGAGCAGTGCTCGAAACGTATCATAAGCTTCAAAAGTTTAAAGTATTATTTAGATCAATCTTAATCCATCATTTCGTAGCTTTTTTAGTATCGTTCTCTTATATTTTACCTATATTTTAAATAATAGTTGTAAAGTTTTAAAAAGTTGTCATTTATGTTGTTGTTATTTTCGTAGATATATATATTTTTTTTTACAAGAACGACATAATTTTTTTAAAATTGCTATTATTTTTTTTTTAAATATCACAGTGCCTTTACCGTATATTGAGACGCTTTCAATGATACCAATCTGTGTTTAGGCTTATTTAACGGCAGGATATTCGAGAAGAAATTGTTTATGAAATTATGCCTAAGGATGAAAATTACCCAGTCTCGTGCTTGCGTACATTTTTAAGAGCACAGTCTGAGAAGCAATTTTTCTCCTCATCGTTCTTGAACGGGTTAGTAACATCTTCGCTTCGATCTATGATTATTAAAATTCTGAGCTACAACGTAGTATTGATTCACCACAGCAAAAGCAGTAAGCAAATTTGTTTTATACTAATGTGTAAATCTAGAATTTGAAGTTCAACATCGGGAATTACATTGTACTGATTGCAAAACGTACATATACATATATGTAAAAGTGTGCGTGTGTGTGTGTGTGTGTGTGTGTGTGTGTGTGTGTGTGTGTGTGTGTGTGTGTGTGTGAAGATCCTTCCGGGTATAAATGTAACATAATATCATCTTTCTCTTGTATACAACAATGTTAGTAATGGAATAACACAGTCGATCCGTATTGAATTTTCACGGAACTTTTATTTTAAGCGGAGAGAGAGACCATTTCCACTCCGCCTTTTGATTCAAGCTATTGCATCATAAGAGAGCAAGAAGAGGAGAGCTTCTCGCTGTGTTTGTGTTTATATATGAGGGAAATTTCATTTGAAACGTCAGAGACCCGTGGTATTAATAAAGGAATTAAGGGGAAATATCATAATAGATAGGGAATTAAAAGGGATTGTTTTGACAGATTTATAATTGGTTTAAGCGTATTTAACCAGTTTTAAGACCAGTGACGTAATAAATAAAAGGATACTTTGGAAGGGAATCAGGAAATACGAATGAACATTATCTTTTAAAGGAGAGAATGGGTAAATTTAGTGATTTAAATTATTATAGTGAGAAATTAATGGGAATTAAGTTAAATCATTACAATTTCCTCCCTCCGCAAGACGCGGATGTGCGTTGGGCCCTAACACATAACCTTTATCTTACAGGGGTCTCAAAGAAAAAAAATTTTAAATTAAGAGTTATATTTAAAAATATTAAACCTAAAAAATTCCTATTTAAAAATTTAAGATCTAAAAATTTTAGGCTTTAAATTTCCTTCATCCTCATAGAACACAAATAGTTTTAAAAGATATTCAAAATATGAAATACTAAATAAAAAGATAAATTTGTTGTATTTGGTTATGTGCTTAAACGTATAACAAATTCTTTAAAATGTAAAAAAGATACATAAACATCAGAGATATGTGGGTGGCCTTTTGTAAATCAAAAGTAATATAAAACAAGTATAAAATTTCAAAAAAGTTAATTCGACAATTTTTAAATTCTATTGCATTTTTATCTCTGTTGACAAGACTCTGATACAGTATCCAATACGTTGTTTACAAATTTTCCACATGCATCTCAGGGTGAAGAAAGAACATGCTAAAACTTAAACTCTGTTTTTCCTACAGGAATTCAACAGACATGGAAATGCAAGTTTTTTAAAATTGGTTTTACAAATGTAAATTAAATTTATAAAGTAATTATAAGAGTATGTTTGTATTATTTATTACTTTCTTATTGTCTTAATCTGCAACAATTTCTAAACCAAAACCATTTTAGCTGAAGAAATGTGGTTTGTTGACAAACTGTGCCACACTTGTTCGCATTTCAGACTGGAACCGCTATTCTATTTTACTTATTTTTTATTTATTCATCATTTAAATTAATTATACACTTTTCTTTTAAAATTAATACCTTCATCTATAGAAATCATCTAAACTAGACACACATTCTTTAAATACAAAACATATTTTAAACTTAAAATAGTATTAAAGAAAATTAAACATTCAAAAAATTTCTTTTTGTTTCATTACATATAACATATTATTCACTTTCGTTTTAAAACCATATCATATTCATTTCAAAAGTATATAATATTTCTTATTTCAACAACAACTTCATTCAAATCAATATATTATTTATCATTTCTCAATTAAGTAATGTATAACAACAATATGCTTCATTCAAATCAAAAATATATAAAATCAAAAATATTTCTCAATAATTATTCAATTCAAAACACTGTTTATATGCATTGCAAGACTAAATAATGATCATTTCGAATCAATATAATATTCCTTTAAAATAAATATATGTAAATTAAAAAATATTTCTTATAATATTTTAAAATATCCGCCACACAGATCTAAATAAACAATGTTCAAATCATTTTCTTAATAAAGCATAAATTATCAAAATTAGTTCACATTCATTTATGCATCACTCATTAATTTTCTGGTTAGTTTACTTTGTAGCAATAATAAGATTTCAATTTGTATTTTTAAAAAATGTTTCACCAAAAATATTCTGAAATATTAAATATAAACACCCTTTGTTTTACTACACATACAAAATAAAATGTTAATTTTTACATATTGCAGTGGCCTAAAGATCCATTTAGAATTAAATTCAAAATCTATTTCATCTATGTGTTATAATATCACATTTTTTTTAGTTAAAAACTTTTAGAAACCAAACACTTTTAAAGCAGAACAATTCCAAAACTTGGTATTAGAACACAACGCATGATGTAATATTTTTCAAGTAATTCCAATAGGGTTAGCATCGGTGATCCTGTTGACTTTAAATGTAAAGATCTTGCCGATACGAGTAGAATAAACTCAGATAACAAATGTATCGTCGTTGTGAATGATAAAAAGGAGTGTGTTTGTTTCAGAAGAAATACACTCAGAAAACATTCTTAGAAAATAAATAAATTTATTGAACATTTCTAGAATCTTATCTTGAACAAAAATTATTTGCCTTAAAGAACATAAGGAATAGAAGAAAAAGGCGTGGGTTTTCTGAAGTCTAAGGTAAAAAACAAAGAAGTAAGAATCAAAGAAATCATAGAAAAATTCTTGCTAGAAAAAAAAAATTAATCTTGATTGTCCATTGTAAAAACATTTAACATAAGAAATAAATTTATTATTTGACATATATTAATATTTAGTGTTTTCATACTAAATACAATTATTAGATGGTTAATTCAAGTGCTAAAAATTAGGAAAATGGAATATCAAATCTTTCTCTGTGAGCTTGTTATTTTCATATAAGTTTTATAGGGTTCATTATTAATGATAAAAATTTTAATAAATACAAAAAAGTGTTATATTTAAATAATATATTCTGACTTAAATAATTGAATTTATCTTGGATTCTGACGATTTATTAATTTTCTCTTTATTACTGTCATAACGCTCTGATTAAATCTTATTGAATTAATAACACAAGTGAGGGAAACATGTAAATGTTTGTTTTCTAAAAAAGAATAATTAGTATATAATAAAAAATATGATATATCAAAACATCAAAATATTCAGTTATCAAAAAAATGTAGGATAAAGTTTTAAAAAAAAATATGTGGAAAAATAGTCTGTTCATTGCAAAGTTGTTGTTTCTTAAAAAAATTTCAGAAGTACAAAGTAATAATCCACGCTTAAAAAGAGAAAATTTTACAATGAATTCCATAAGTTGTGTTACGAGTAAAAGCAGTTTCTTTTTAATTGTAAAAATAAAAACCAATTTGTTACCGTTTATTTCCCTCGAATAATATCTAATATTTATCATTATTTTCCATAGTTTAATTCTGTTTTTTTTCCCGTACATTAGATACTAAATACCAAAGTAATTAAAATATACCCGTTCTGGGCCAGAGGAGTGGAGGAGCTATGAGAAGCGCGAGGGAAAGGGGGTGGAAATTTCACCCCCTACTTATCGGTACGGGTTAGTACACCTTAACTTCGTTGGTACCCCACACAAACACCCCTTTGTTGCCCCCCCTTACCTTGTTTCTTTATTGATATCTATTTCGTATTGATAAGAAAATAATTTTGGGTGTGTATGTTTTTACCATAAGCGGTCATATTCATTAGCCTGAATTTTTTTATTGATTGGAGTTGATCACCAAGATAATAATAGGCAACTTTTGCAGTACTTCTGCAAACTCTTTAACTGTGAAATATCATAAACATGTACCATATAGTTTTGGTATTTACATATTTTATATAAATGGTATGTACAAATATCCTATTGTATATAGAGGAAGGGATGCTGCTAAAGTTTTATGGAAGTCACTACAAAGGAAGCAAGAAGAATTGAATATCTTTATTCAAATAAAAAGCTAATGATTCCCTTCACGAAAGAGCAGCAAGGTGTTTACTCTTCTTCTCACTGTTGCATCTGCGGCGGTAATTTTACAAAAGAATACTGGAAAGTACGAGATCACTGCCACTTAACAGGTGCTTACAGAGGCCCTGTACATAATTCATGTAATTTAAAGTTTAAAGGACCGAAATTTCTACCTATTATATTTCATAATTTATCAAATATGATTCGCATTTGTCACTTTTACAGAAATGAATAATACTTTTAATTCAGAAATGAATAATACTTTTAATTCAGAAATGAATAATACTTTTAATTCAGAAATGAATAATTCTATTAATTCAGAAATGAATAATACTTTTAATCTGATTCATAATAAGCATAATACTTTTACAGGAAAAAAAATTAATCCGATTCCAATATTTTAATACGCAATGTATGCGTAAGATGTTATATTCTTGATTGTAAAATTCGTAAAACTAATATGTCGTACAATATGTTTTAATTAAAGTTGGTGTATTTATGCAAACATTAAGTTCCATACACAAAAATTTATTTAATTATTTTTATAAGTTTTAGTAAAAGGAATAAATTAATAAAAATTCGTATGAAATACGTTAAATACTAAATTTCATATTACAGTCTTATTTAGTTTTCACTTTTATGATAGACAATAATAATAATAAAAATAAAGACTGAATTTTCATATAGAATTCTGAAAATCATTCTTAATTTTAATGAAACTCAAATGAGTTGTACTGAGCCTAACATTGCATTAGTAATTATAAATCTGATGTAGGAAAAAAAAAAGAATATCTTTAGAATAGAGTAAATCTTACCTTATATGCCTAAAATATACGTCGACAGTCAAAAATATTATTTAGGAGAATTATAAATGTATGAGTAATAAATTAATGCATATTTTGTTATAGCTCTTTCATTCTTCTTAGTACCAATTTATAACACAAGAGTTTTGAAAGTGGTTCATACATTTTTAAATAAGTGATAAATTAGATTGAAAATACTGTCAAATAGAAAAAAATTCAGTTTTGAGTCCATTTTGATTAGAAATCAATTCAGAAATGGACTTAATTTTCTTACGTATTAACTGAAAAATTAAAAAATTCATAATACTGCAAATATATTAAAGACTCAAAAAATTCAGTGAATAAAAAACTTCTTAACATCAAAGAATTATGTTTCAAAAACTTGCAATAAATTAAAAATGAAAGTAAAGTAAAAACTATTTTAAAAAACAAAGTTATTTTGAAATTTTTCCAAACTAAACTGAATTTTCTTAGTTCTAATATTATTATTTCAGAATGTTAAAATTTGTAGTTTATAGTTGGAGAAATAAGGCAAATTTTTTGTGTGTTGATTGTTTGTCTTAAAAAACATTGAATTTTAGTGCCTCTCGTATTCAGCGTTTGAAATGTTATTGTTTTTCTCTAGAATCATTCCACAATCTAGGAAAAAAAATCCATGTTTTGTTGGAGTGTTCCTCAGTGAATGGGAAACCAATTTTTTTCTATATCCAGAGAATGGATAAAGGAAAAGAGATCAGTATGAGTGTGAATTAACAGCAAGAGACGAAAATGCTAAAATTGTTGAACAGACGGCAACAGCTCAAGTTACGCTGATCCTATTTAAAACCTACGCGGATCCTATTTTAAACTTACGCGGATCCTATTTATTATTATTTTTATATTAATACGAATATAATTATTTTTATATTCGTATTAATATAAAAATAATTATTTGAATTAGAACGTTTTTCTTGAAATTGTTGGCATTTTTTTCGAAATATAATGTTCAAAGCGCTAAACATTCGGATTCTGATGTAGTTGAGGAGATATCTTTAATAAAAATACTATAAAAACTGTAGTCTCCTGGTCAGTCAACACCATTGGACAGAAAAAAAAGAGTCCCTTCCCTATGCGCCTCAATCCCATTGGTCTCTTCCCGGGAAAACATTTAAGAGGGCGGGATTAGAAAGGCTCTCATCTCCAGTGGGGATCCCTAAGGTTGGCATGGAGAGTGGTCTCACCACCCTTAACGATGTGAAACTTAAGCTCGACGAAAGAATTAACTGGAGTGGCCGTTAATTCGCCAGGTAGACGGACGTCTGAATGAAGTGCATTTTTCTTGCTGTATTTTTTATGTGTTTTCTTCAAAGTCAAAGTTGCAAATATGAGGTGGAGAGCGTATACAACAGTTATTAATGAATTTAGAAACTTAATCCTGCTGTTATTCAATTTTTGAAATGTGAGAGAGTGCGATTTTTTTTAAAGGAATGGTTCCGCGGATGGATATGAATGGCATAACATCACAGGACGAAAGGGTAAGTTTATCAGTATTTTCGTGATAGCATTAGGCAGATTTTACTATCAGTGAGATAATTCAATAGGATTGGGGTCAACAAACTGTTTTTGGAAAGGGTCATTTCGTAACATTTTTAACCCGTTCACTCCCAGCGTATCATATTTGATACGCTTGCGTTGGCTCACCTGTGCCTATCGTATCACATTAGATACGCTCCGGAATGCCTTCTGCAGACCAGCGTATCAATAGTGATACGCTTAATGAGAACGTTTTATTTGATTTTTCTTAATATTACTAGATGGAGTTACAATACCTCGAAATCTATATAGATATGTTATTTGGAATATTGACCTTAGTGATGTGGGCTTGGATTTCACTTCTGGGTATCAGGAAGAGGGGGGGGGGAGAGGATTATTGTTAAAAGCGCATGTTGCGGCGCGGCTCTTTAAATGTTATGACATGATTTAAAGGGTGCACTTGCTTTCGGTTTTTGCTATTTTCTTTCTTTCTTGCTTCTTATCAGTTCGAATGAGAATGTATAGATGTTTATGAGGGGTTAGGGCTTTTAGTAGCAGATGCTCTTAGCTGTTCATCTCATTCGGTCTTTTTTTTCAGCACGACAGTCATGATGAAAAGAAAGTATTTAACTGAGACTGAGATTTGCGAATTAATGAATGAATCTGACAGTAATGTCAGCGAAAATAATCAAATCTGTGCATAGAATTAAATGAAAAAAAGGTCGAAGAAGATGTGCACTTTGCTCAAAATCTTGAGTGAAACATCAAAAGTTGACAAAATATGTGTGAAAGACATGTGACCTTGGACTATGCATTGAAGAATTTTTTTTATAAAAATATCATACAGCAAAATAAGATCAATTTTTTATATCTTAATATTCCATGCAATGGTACTTAATTACACCATGAAATTAATGTAACAAATGTAAGTGTATTTTGTATTTTCTTAAAAGATGCGATTTTTATGTAATATTTTTTTTTGTAATTTTATATATAAAACATATAAATTTCGATTAAATCATTTTCTTTCTTTCGTATAAATTAAGTTAAATGCATTTTAAATAATATATGTAAAAGCCAAAATATTCTAATAATAGCCGATTTTAGAGGAATTTTTTTTACGAATTAGGCTTAATATCTAAAATCGTCTGGGCACAGCGCGACACTCCACGGTAAGAAGCCGCCGGGCCAGAGAAGCTCTTCTTTTTTCTCCCTCCGGTAGCGAAAGGTTCGGCGGGACACATGGGTGACGAAGTTTGCAGGGGTGCTAAGCTTGATTGGTTTCTACCTCCTATCTGAATGGACTTTGTGAGCTAACTTTTCCTTTGTTCCTGCGTTTGCCCAGAAGATGGAAAAAATAGTGGTAAGTGTTAGTTTATAAAATTGCAAATGCTTGAGAAACTTAAAGAGAGGAATTTTCGGAATACAGTTAATCTCTTATACAGATATCATATTAAACAACTTAAATATCATATACTATTCAAAACATTAAAACAACCTTATAACAACAAGCATATTAATAGGAAGCTGCATTAAAGATATTCAAGTAAAATAACAAAAGAAAAAGAAAACCATATACTTTGCAATTAAAAAAGAGTGGGTAAATATAAATAAGTAGTTAAAAAAACACTTTTTGTAAGATTTTCAAACAGTTCAACAGTTTATACTCCTTATAATTTTTAACATTAACTTGAAATATTAGTAAACATGAAATTGAAAGTTCTCCTTGATTAGCGAATTAAATATTTAAATTGGAAGGTTAATCTCATTCATTAAATTCAAAAGTAGGAGTTGTAAAAAAAATTTTTTAACGAGTTGTGAACATTAAAATTTTAAACATGATGTCCCTTCTTAATGAAGCACTTCTGCGGGTGTTGTGGAAATGTCGAGCATTTCGAAAATTCCTCTATTTTAAATTCAGAGAAGCTCCACAAGTGGGTGAAATGTCGCAATCAATGCTAAGGGAAACTGTTGCTTAAGATAAGTAGAAACTATCACTTTTACAAAGGATTTTGGTAGTGGAAGAGATTTTTTGAAGTGTATTTTCTCGTTTTATAATTCGATACACATTCAATTAAATAACGCGGTAAATTGTTTCCCTTAAGAAAAAAGAAACTTATGTAACGGGTGTGTGGATAGGGTGAATGCATTACAATGGCATTAGTTACTGAGGTGCATAAGTCGAATAGTCCGTTTAATAATCGCATTTGTCTTCGAATCGGGATAAGAGTTTTTATCATTTATCACCTAAATATTTTTATTTTCTCAACTAAAGTAAAATGAATGAAATATTTTTATTACAACCAGAAAAGAAAGTTTAAAAGGCGGTGCTCCGATCCCTAGTTTTTTTTTCATTTCTACTACAAGCAATCTGGGAAGCTGTCGGAGTAATTTTTGTACGGGGTAATAATTAATTGCATTTACAATTATTAACTTAATAACATTAATTTAATAATTGCATTAACAATCATTAATGGAATAACACATATTACTTTAACAATTTTTGTATTAACTATTAAAATACTGTACCTTCTTAAGAAATCGATTTTGAAGTAAATCCAAAGGTGTTAATACGCTTGTTGTAGAATAAAATAAGGAAAGACAGGAGCAAAAGAGGAAAACAAAACCAGATTTACTGCAATACGAAAAACGGATATTCAAAATCGAGTACAAAGTACTCACTTTTGAATACTTCACATACTGAAAATGGCTCTAATCCCAATTTATTCAAATTTAAGACTCGCACATACTCATTTTTAGTAACAGGTATGTACTCAAAATGGAAACCTCACTTACATGTTTTTGAAGATATATGTGTAACAAATATGAGTGCAGAATAGAAAAATGAGTGTATCATGTATTTATTTGTGAATCTGTTACTGCATCAAATGTGAGTATGAAAAAATAAAGTGAGCCTGTTTTGAATTTATTTTCGATACTGTTGTTGTATCGAATATGAATTTTAAACAGAAAAATATATATCAACTTAAATTTTAAGTAACTTAAATAAGCGCTCCTTTACTTACATGTATCTTTTTCTTCATCTTATATACTATTTAACATACACTTTTTGAAGGTTTTGTTACAAAACTTCGAATCAAAATTCTAGCATTTACTCTGTGTAACAGAACTGTTACTTTTAGATACAAAAAGGCAACTGTTATGTGATCATAAACTATACTTTGAACTTATACCTAAAATTTAAATCAATTCGAGAGTTTTAATAAATATTTAATTAACGAAAGCAGATTCGATTCAAGAGTTAAATTCTTTTCAAAACAAATGTGTAAGAAATTTGAGTTAGTATTCCAGAACCAATTCAGTTCATTAAAAATTATATTTGAGTTTTTTTTTTTAAGTTCAGTAATTTTATAAGTTATTGCAAATATCTTTGAAACATTATGTTGAATATTAGATTTTCCATAGTAAAAAACTTAGTATACAGCATTTTTTTTTCATTTAAAATTTATTTTTCCTTTTGAATTAAAATCATAACAAAGATAATACCTAAAATTAATGATTCGCTGTACACAGAAAAAATAAAACCATATCATATTTTCGAAAGATTTATTCTAAATATCATACACATACATATCAGACATTTAAAAATAAACCATCCCTAATTTTGAACACAAGAATATTAAAAAAATGTATAATTTCTTTAACTCCTACAGATGAAAGCATGTCGTTTTAAGAATCACTTATAAACACTACTATCTAATCCATGCTATAGTCCTAATTCATCCCATTTGTACACCACAGCTTATGTTACAATATAGCGTACAATAAGATATTTAAAACATAGGAAGTTCTAATACGTAAAGGTACATAATTTAACAGCTTTTCTACTTCTTTCAAATCAATATCTCGTAAAGTAACTAAATATGAGTGAAAATGCTTTTTAAACAGTGCTGTTTCAAATAAATGTGTTCTTTATACATCGTTATTATATAGACAATTCTTTAATTTTTCGAAAGAAAGGCAAGTCATCTATACAACCAATTAATACAGTTATAATTTTTGGAATATACTGTACTATTATAGTATAAACTATTATATGCAAGAATTTCTGCTTGGTCTGTTAAACCATTCATTCTATGTAGCAGCTCTTGCTGCTTTGAATTATGAACTTGGACACACTTAGATCCTAAAACATTTGTTATACAAAGAGTCTTAAAGTTTTTTTTATAAAGCACATGTGCCTTTTTTAATTGGTGTTAGTGGGTTAAAATTTACTTGGACAGAGGTCGTCTCCTTATGATTATAAAAAATTACCAACTTAAAATTTTTTAAGAAATATCACAAGTGTTTCCAATCAAACCGAAGCAGTATGGTCATATGAAAGCATAGCTTTTCTGCATTACGTATTATTCAATAACATAAAACTAATTAAAACAATATGAAATCAGTTCATAATTAAGACAAAATATCCATTATGCATTAGCTTAAAATATATTTAAATTTTATACACAATGTCGCACATTGTAGAGAAATTTTGGAATATAGAATAATAAAAAAGTATTGAAATTAACGTGTTTCATTTTGTCAATTGATTTTGCTCATTTTGTAATTTCTGATCTAAATAAAGTATTATAAATTTTACACGAAATTACTCTCTTAGAAAGGTTAATTGCATTCAAAAATATTTTGTAAATTTGCCTATTTCAAGACATGCAAGCCATTTTAAAATTGAATATAAAAATAGAACTAAAATTATTCCAAATTAATAAAACACTACCTTTAATATTTGTCTATAAAAAAGTGCTTTTGGGGCAGAAATGTTTTTCATGGAGAGATTACGGTTATTGTTTAGGCACCTGTAAAAGCAAAATTTTAAATTATGTGATTTTAGCATTTAGATATGTATCATGATATACATAAACTTTTTCAATTTTGTTTTGACCTATATTTTCTTCAACTGCAACAGTTACTGCTATAAAGTTTTGGTGTTTGCACATGTTGCTTAAAGTTGAGTTCATTTTTGACCTGAATGAATCAAATAGTATGACTTATTAGGTATCTAAGTAAATTGCGTAAAACTTATAAAATTATATTTTTTAAATAATCTTCCAAAATACAGTAAGCATTTATCAAATTCATAATATAATTAAATTGATTTTAAATCATATAGCAAAAAATTAATAATTTTTCCAACACACATGTCTACAAAAACAAACCGATGTGGTATAAGTTAACGTCGGCTTTCTTTATGCGCTAGTTGTTTACATCATGTACATCAATTTTATTTCGATTAACATATTTAATATTATAATATTTCTCTCATTATTCAATTATTTAAATTCTATAGGAAATAATCTGAGTATATTTTTATATATCTATAGACTTATTCTCATTTAATTGTTTTATAAAAATGTCTCTCGGTAAGCCTGTTTAAAATTGCTTCTGGTGTTTGTTTGTATACTTCCGATATAAGCTTTAAATTATTTTCTACTTTAAACAGATGTATTTTTGAACTACTAATATCCATTTCTGTATTTTGTTTTAATTAAGCTTATTTTGAAATTTAAATTTTTTCATGTTTTAATATTGTTAGATATCATTAGATCATCGGTTGATTCTAACATGTTAAAAATAAAGGCCCCAATAATTATTCTATTTTTGTTATTATTTTAAGCCCTCTGAAAAATACATGTGAATAGTTAAAATAATTTAAGTTCTTTTGAATTTTAGTATCTTTTATATATAAACACTTTATATTTATCTGGCCGATTGTTTAAAAAATAAAGTAATATTGGATTAAACTATTTTCTCTTTTAATCAAGATACATAGTTTAAGCTGTAGCAGTTATGTAACGATTTATGATTTAAACAGGTGCAATTTTGTACCTTGAATTAAAGTTTTTTTTAATATGTTTTTCAAACAAAATTAATTAATTTAATCATAATTTGATTATAATTTTTCAAAAAGGAATCAACAGTATTTAAGAACATATGTGGAATATGTAAATTCTATATGCAATTTCTAATTTAATAAAAGCTAGCATTAATTTTTTTTTCTCTTTTTCTCAAAATAATATTTATTGATCAAATATAATTTTTACTTATATGTTTTAATGTAAAATGAAGTGTAGAAGAAATTCTGACTATTGTGAATAACAAGATATATCCCAAATCTTATATTAGTGATAATCTGATTTTTAAATCTATGCATAAAATATTAATTTTAAAAATAACATTTGAACAGAAATGATACAGTCGGGGGTTAGAAACAGAATTTTGAGGAAAAAAGTAATTTTACAATACATAAATCTTGAGTATTGCTTAAAAATCTGTTACGTTGACTTGTACAAATTAGATTCTTTTTTCTTCCGACCAACACCAAAATCTCGGTTTTACTTTGTAATTAATCTCAGCACAAGTATATTTTTTAACATCATTAAATTTAAAAAGTGTATGAATAAAGTGGTTAAACTGTGTGAAAAAACATACAAATATCAACAAATAAAAAGGCTAGATAATATGCTCCGCCTTGTACTGTGGTGAGCATTTATAAGCGTTTTTACAATTTAATGAATTTGTGTCATGTATGGAATACAAAAGAAATTGTTTTATTTATTCAGTGTGCATGAATGTTCGAGTTCATGCATAGAATAAAATCTGAATATACTGCACTAAATATTTATTTAAATTTTTGCAACATTTTTGGGGCACATTATAAAAGAAAAACCAAGATATGAAATATCTGTGTTATAACCTTAATTATGTAAAAATCATATTTTGAAAAGCAACACAAACAAGTAGTGGTTCCTAAACCCAATTAATATGAGTTTAAAATAGATAACTTAAAAATGTAAAACAATAGTGATGACATATAAAACAATCATTTTGAGAGAGACATAACAGGAAGGATGCCTGATCAAATTGTAAAAATGTGGTTCTAAAATGCACATTAAAATTATGTTAAAATTAAAACCATATTCTTTAAAAAAATATACTCTTAAATATCTTACTCCTGTAATAAAGTATCTGAAATTTACTTCAATTCCTTTCAGAATAATCTGGAATAAAAGCTATATCTGTCAACATTTTATTCTGAGTGTATAATTTCTTATTTTTAAGTATCAAAATGTTATTCTATAAAATATTCTCAGCATCCTACACAAATATTCATATGTATGAAAATAATTTTCAACACTGGTACGAATTAATGTCAAGAAGTTTCTAAAGATACAATTAAAATATAATATTATGGATAGTCTGCAACACACAAATAATTATTCATAAAAAAATCATTTTCTAAACTGATCAATAACAATTCTTGAAACATAATAGAATCATTCGCTCTGAATATTTCTTCAATATAACCTTTCAAACATGCTATGTTCTAAAAACATTCAGTATTTTTGTATTAATCATTCATTTAATTCTGAAAATTCTCAAAGTTATACATCAACATTACCAGAATATTTAATTTTTTTTCCAATCGCCAAAAAGTACGCTAAACTCAGATCCAACCGGAAAAAATTATTAGCAAAAATTAAAGAAACATTTTTTTTAAAAAAATATTAGCAAATCAGTTAAATTAGGATGCTTTTAATAATTTTAAAAAAAATGTTAGGAACACTGAATCTTACTCAGAATTAAATCGTAATACGTACTTATTTTAATATTCATGTGTTCTTCCGCTGGTAGCTTGGTAAATACGAAATATAGTTCGAAATATTTAAGCATACTTTATTTGTTCTTAAGCCCCAATTTTTAAAATACGTAGCCAGTGCTTAAAAGAAACTTTTGCAGTCCTTATATCTGTAATAATTTTTTGATTGTTGATTTCGCAATTTTTTTGGTTTTCAATTCATGTAATGTTTTACATTCGTTAAAGATATACGTTCAAACATGATACAAACATACTCATTTCAAAATGAGTACGTCTGGATATTCATTTCTGAGTACTTCTTTTTTCTCCATGTGGAAGAATTTGGCAAAATGAGAGTGAAACATTACACGGTCATTCCTTTTTAAGTCATTTTCTGTTAAGAAGTTAAATTTTTTATAAACTCAATTAAAATCATATCATTTTTTAAAAAAAGTGCTCTTTTTAATTCTGTTTAATTTTTATATATATAAGATACTCGTATGAATTTATTATACTAAATGACTGATTTTATTCGACAAAAATTAAGAAAATTTCATATTAAGTCAAAAATCTATAATGAAATATTAATCTGTATCGTTAATCAAATACTAAGGGAAAATGGACTAGTATAATATATACGTTTTTTAATTTCAATGTGTGTAAAAATATTCTAGGCTTTTTTTAATTCTCTGAATTAAATATTATTATTCTTACTAGCTTTCTTTCGTTAGATTAAATCAGTTAATGTGAAATAAAATATACAGAATATTTTAAATATTCAAAATTCTTTGAGTTTCTTAAGCAAACTCTTCAAGTATAGAAGGTTTACTAAGTAATATCCCATTTTTAAAGAGCTACTATAACAAACTAAAGAAATTATAACCTTTTTTGGTCAAATTAAATTAAAAATAGCTATTTTTAAAGCTTACAAAAATTATAATTTTTTTGTATGAACACCTCTTAGAAATACAAACGATATTCTGTTTGATAATAGAACCAATATTTCAGCTTCTTCTAACTGTGAAAACAGCCAAATATGTAGTGGATCCAAGTAAGTAATGCCAGTAACAACAGACTCTTGAAAAAAGAAAGCTTCCAAAATTTTAGTCTTGTGATAAAGTTCAATGCACATTAGCCTTTGGCAAATCGTGTACCAATTTAGGGTTTTTGTACCCCATATGTGAGCATTGTGTCGGTTGACTTTACAGTTCATATGAAACATCTCTTCATCACTAATACAATCTTAAGTATAATAAAAACTCCTCTCCGTCAAGCTATTTAAAAGCATATTTGCTAAAATTAATTTTGGGTAAGAGCATGTGCCAGCTGTGTGTGACTTGTATATTTTCAAAATCAATTGCATTTCCTTACCACTTTCCAAACCATCGTATCTGTTCGTGGGTGACCAATTACCGCTACGATGGATAAGGTGTAGAGAAGGTTATGGCTTTTTGCTTAACCAGTGGTTCTGAAGAAGCCTTTGAATCAATTCCCAGCAGTTTTATTTTCTTTCAGATAACTTAAAAGCTAAAATGCTTATTTTCTGCCATTACCATTGAACATTGACGAGCTGAAAACACGCACATAATTACAGCTATTCAAACTCGAACACCGAACAGGCTGAAAAAAAAATGTTAGAAGAGTTCTATCAGCCATACTAAGAATATGTTAAAAGATCTGACCTACTCGAGCGTTTGAAAAGTTAAAATGCACGATGAAACTTTTTTTTGGCCATTTGAAGACTTTTATTTAAAAAGAATTTCAGCGGCAACACATTTAGTCTCTTAAATGGTACGTTAATTATCTTAGTGAGAAGAGACATAGTTATCGTACTGTTAAGACTGTCAAAATTATATAAAAAGCTAACAATATTGAAATGTATAAATGTACCATCTGCAAATACACTCAAAAGATAAATAATATTTTTTTCAAGAAAAAGGTGTAGTTATAAACTCAAAGAAAGCAAAATATATTTTCAATTATTTATTACAAAAAATTCATCATAGAATTTAAGAGGAATAAATAAATAGAGTTCTGAATAAAAGTATATATATATATATATATATATATATAGGAATATTTCAACTCATTTTCTTTCTTTCACTCTGTTATATTTAAACATTTTAAATAATAAACATTATCTTTAGTTGATATGTCCCTAACCAGATATATTTTCATTTTTACTTGACTTTAGTATCATTCGTTTCTTTTAATTTTACTAAACGTTATTATGCTCTCTATCTTGAGCGTCAATTTTTAATTATTTTTACCTAACAATAAAGTAATCTCTTAACCTTGAGTTTGCGCAATATATCACACACACACACACAAGAGGATTCATGCCAGAAATAAATACTACCCACCTTTCTCCCCTTTTGTAGTCTGTGACGCTGTGCTGTTCACGATTTTCTCTTTCCTAACCTCAGGAACCTTTTAGTAATTTGCAATGCATTAAATTACAATTTATTCCCAACCAAAACAAAATGGGATTAAGTACATTAGATGAGAATAGAGTGGTGAATTGAATTAGAGACGATGTTTTTTGAGCGAAATATAATTGAAAGAAAACAAGGGAGATAGGTAATAGTGTATAGGATTGAATCATCGTAATTAATCGTTGACATTGAAGCAAATAATAGTTATTGTACTTAAACTATTTAGATTTGAAATTGCTGTTAATGAGAAGTGCTTGAATTAAAACAAGAAATTGGGTTAGCTAAGAATTTATATAAAGACTTTTAGAATGTAAACTAAGGCTTATTGAGTTAAGAGAAGAGAACGAGAGAAAGAGCGACCTTTTCTATTGTTAGTAGTTAGTTAAGTGTTTTTGTCTTACTTTTACGTATTTTCAAATGGAGTTTTGTAACTATTGACTCTTTATTTAGATTGAAAGGGTGGTATTAGAATTAAATAATGAAGGAAGCACAAGTGTTGCTCTATCTTCTCCCACTCGCGTAGGGAAATCTCAGAAACCTTTAAAACTATGCGCTAAAAAAATTCATTAATATGAACTCACGGGAAGCTTCGCTTTCTATTGAAAAACTCGACCGACATGGAAGTAATTATCCCTTCCTGGTATGAATGAGGAGCAAAATTGAAAAGTTCCTCTCGCTTGTCTATTGTGTAAGTATGGGGTCTCTCTCTCCCCTTTTAAGTGATTCTCTTTATCCATCTTCTCTACGAAATGTTTTTCTTGTTTTTTATACTTATTTGATTTTAGAAGTGAGTGTGCGGCGCCGAATAATTTTTCCGCTCCTCTGAAGATTAGAGCAAAAGTGTAGATTTTTTTTTTTCACTTTGCTATTCAAAATCATGAACTGCTGGATGTTTTTTCCTATGGAGAATGTCAGCATAAATATAAATAGCTTTCGCAGGAATTTGAAAAGAAAGGAAAGTAAATTCAGGATGTTATGATAAAAAATAATAATATATTTTCTCTATTTAGAATCAATATGCAGCACCCTAAATATTCATTAGAAGTCTGCTACAACTTTATGAATGTCACTTTTTTGAGCTCCAAATGTGATCTGCCATATCTGATTTAAGAAGAAATCAGATTAATTGACAAAATTGAAACTCATTTTGTTTTAATTGAGAACTTTATCTCCCTTTGAAATTTGTTATTAACTTTATTAAAATTTTTTGTTTTAACTTATATATTGTAGTATCAAAGATTGGAATGGAAAAAACAACGGCAATAATTATATACAATTGGTTTCCAAAAAATTATAAAATGTTCAAAACTTATGAAAATAAAATGTTTTTACTGCATGTTATTTTATTGAAAAACTAATATTGTGGATTTTTACTTCGGAATGAACAACTTTTTCTAGTTCATAGTTTCCTCCTTTTTAAACAATTTTCAAGTAGTAAAATTATTTGTTTTGTAATGATTGCTATCAAATCTGTAGAGACTCGACCAACTTTTCCTTTCAAATCATATTCTTAAAAAAAAAACTTTATTTCTTCTACTTTAAGTTTAAGTCCTAAATAGGTATATTTAAACAAATTCCAGTAACTTTGATATTGTGTTTATAGAAGTTTTTTTTAAAAAAAATATATATATATTAGGCTGTAAATTTTTAACAAAAGCTTATATCAAAAATTTCAACGGGAGAAAAAAGTTCGTTTTAAAACTATATACTTTTTGTCATGTATTTTAACACTTAACTAGAAGAAACTTTTTTTTTATAATTGTTCATACATAAAAAAAATTATACGAAAACTTGTTTGATTTTACGATCAATGAAATAGGTAGGGCTTTAGAAATCTCTGTCATACCGATATACCCATTAATAAGTGAGCTGAACTATATGTAATTATAGTTCACAATACATGCATACTTTTTTATAATCTATTACTCTCACATGTACTTTACTCCTTACAATTTTGTAATTAGTAAATTAACTGATTTAGTCATATTTAAAATAAGCAATTATCTCATTAAGTCTAAAAAATAACACATAAGAGAAGATAAATCCAATTAAAAATATTTGTAATAAAATTTTAAGTATTGTTATGCAAGAAATATAATTTTCATCCACATTATGCACAGATTATTTAAATAAGCAATGTTTTTATTCTTGACATTACTGAGTTTTTCAGCCAGCATGGCTTATTATAAACTGGTTTTGAAAAACTGTTCTTTTTTTTCAGTGCCTCATCGTTTACATCATTATTTTCGAGCAATATAAATTGCCGCATTCGAGACAAGAAATCATTTAAGCAGTACATGATACATAAACACGTTATTATTAATTCATAAAAATATAACTATATTAATTTAATTTATTTTTTACCAACACACTTTCATCACCTTGCACTGTGTATCAATTCGGCGCAAATCTTTTCATCAATTATGCATCCCCTTTCCAATGAGTTAGAATCTTGAAATTTCGCCCACAAGCTCAGTTTGGATGCCTTTACAATATTCAATTATAAAATTGGAAATAATAATAATTAATAAAGAACTAAAAATTTTACAAAACTAACATTTTGTTCAAAGATGAAGACTTAAAAAGCAGAAATTAATATATGCGATTATGTAATTTTGGAAAAACTCTT